>CAIGRK010417112.1:0-10834 GCA_903798315.1 Fraxinus greggii | reverse complement strand
CCAATCTGCTGGTACAATTCATGATGAGTCAAAGGTAACTCAACAGCTTCACGGATTTCCTGCTTTTGAATGTCGCATCCTCCAATATCCTGCCAAAGTCGATACAAGGTAAATATTTTGTTGGAACATTTGCATGTTAACATACCTGAACTATTTGAAAACCCATCTGACAAAAATGAGAAAGACAAAAATAGCATAAGGGGCAAAAACTTTGCCTAACAATATCCCAAATGAGTAACTATGTTCCAACAAATGTTACAATGAAAAGGGGAGGGAACAATCAACAGGCCCAGTACAACAGTGCAAAAACAATATTCCAATGAGTAACCAATTACGACACATTGCAATCCCCATGCTGAAGCACCCAGAACTGCTCAATAAATAAAATATGGACCCGTCAAAACTAAATTATCATGATTTGTAAGAAAAAAGCACCAGAAAAAACTGCACTAACTGGGTAATGGTGTGATAACAGATGTCATGAACGTTATGCTTCTATCTGGTCATATAGGACTGTACTCGGAAATGAAGGGTGGGGGAGAGCAAGTCAATAAAGTCGCATGAATTTTTGCTCAATATTATGTCTTTTCCCTGATGAAGGAAAAGACAATGATAAAAAATTCCAAAAGATGAGAAGGAAAATAGTTAATACATGGCTTTTTAGCAGAAAAATCATGTGAACGCTCAGAAAGTGGATTTGAATTGTTGACAGAACTTAGTATAAATAATTAAGGATGTAACTCCATAAATGAAGGATTTGTGGTAATTGGCATCCAAAAGGGTGTGAGGTGTAAGAGAAAGCATTTCAAGGTGCCTGTAAGTTCAGCGAGATTTTGGTAAATTTTGGAGTTTGCGACTAGAATGGTCACTTCCATGGGAGTAGGTCCCCATGGTAAAATGTAAATTTTAATTGTTCACAAAAGATAATAATGTGAAGACTTGGTTAAAATTATTATATGCTTAACTACTAAAGAAGGAATTTCTCCGTGCATCACCAACATTCTAACAAACCATTCTCTTTCATCTCATTTTCTGCTCAAGGAACAATTTCAAATTTGAAATCAGGATTATTTTCCCTTGCACGGCTATGATGTGCTAAGACGAGGGATAGAGGGTCAATGCGTGAGAACTTGAATGTTATAAAGTCATATGTGGCCATTCAATGAAAGGAGACTAAGCTTCAATTCTCCAAATCCCCATTCCACTTCCTATTCGAACAATTAAAATGGAAATGCTTCACCTATACACATGATACTTAATATTGGGAGAAATTTGTGTGCGGGGGAAGGAATGGATTTAAAGCTTTAATTTCTAAATTCAAAAAACCCCTCTTTGGTGCATGAGATTTGACATTGATGAATGTTCTGATCGAGAACAAAAAATACAAGGGCATCACCTCAGGTGAGCCCTTTGTTTTATAAAAAACAATAGAAATATATTTTTTGCAACTACAAGTACTGTAATTTGGTGCAACTGACATCATGAATATTAAGTTGTAATGAATTCTAATTAAAATCTCAGATAAGAAGATAGGGTCACACTGCCAGAAGTGACTTGAGCAAAGTAAAAGGCGGATAGGCATACCTTTCTACAGTTAGAAAGCTGAATATATATTGTTCCAGCCAAAGAGACTCAAGTCCTATGAACTAAGGAGCTAAGATTTTAGCACAAGCAAGCACTATACATCAAGCCTAAATAAAATACAAACTATACAATAGCCATGGTGGATCATTCAGGGACAGCACTCTGACATGAAGTTCACTCTCTCTTGCCAAGTGTGCAGAGGTCCAAGGTCAAACATGTCTGTACCTTTATTGTTTTTTGATTTTGTAGATTATCCGTATGTCATGCTTCGGGATATTTTCAATTATCTTTTCAATTTTTTTTCCCTAGACTATCCCATAGGGCTGAAAGTTGGTGTAAGTTGCTGACCTCATGAAAACTCTTAAGACCGAATTCATATCGCTTGAATTAAGAAATCTAAATTTTTATATGGAGATTACCCTATAATTAGTACCCCACTAAGTAAGAGGAGATAAGTGTGCATTACTTAATAAAAGTCAACGTCAACAAAATATCCCTTTAACATCTCTAAATTTGCAAAACATAACTAAGTAACTGTACTATATTAGCTGAGCCTGAAATCAGAGATGACAAGTACTATTTTCAGCAGATTACCTCGAGTACCTAGTAGCTTCTCGCAGATTACCTAGAGTACCTAGTAGCTTTAGTAGCTTATTTCACTTTGACTGTAACACCAGCCAAAGAACAGTTCCACTTGGTGTACACACCAAGTTTGACGGTTCAAAAAAAATAAATAAATAAATAAACAATTTTCCTTCCACTCATTTTTTTTTACAACACATCAAATGTCAAGGAAAATGTACACTTGGAGTGTACATCTAGCATTTTTGGCCAAAGAAATTGCATGTCAGAAGTCTAGCACTATTTGCTCATACCCTAACATGTAGTCCCAAATACGTTTTCAATAACCTACACATTTTAAAACATAGCAGATGTGTTTAAAAAACTAAAAACATGAAAAAGAAAGGTCCATTACACCTACATAGACAGAGTTGTCAGCAAAAGACTTGCACTTCAATACATGCATATAAGTTCAAGTGGGTTTCTAAATTATTACATATTTCACACTAGTGTTACTCTATATACTTATAAACTTCTCTCAACCTCAAATTTCACGATCTGAGAATTATAGGCCACCATCTTTATATTTCTAAGCACATTGTATTAACTTTACCCTACAATAATCAACAAATATCTTAACCTCTCAAATTGGAAAATTAAAGCATTCATATTTTGTGCTTTCATCAACTATCATCACATCTCAAAATTGGACAATTAAACATTCTTATTCTGTGCTTCCATGATGGTGCATACGAAAACATGCATCTATCCCTCTTCAAAGCTCACCATTCAGCAAGCTCCTAGCACTAAAGAACATATAGAATAACAAATAATAGTATTAACGTACTTTAGCATTGTTAGAAAATCGGTATAAGTAGCTAAATCACATTTAATAATTAGATAAATCGTTTCTTAGCAGAATAATATCTATTATTCATAAAATAATCAAATAAAACAAAACAAGTATCTAAAGGCTAAAATCCTACTATAAAATTCTCCGAAAAACTCCCAATTCAAGAATCTTCTAAAGAAAAAACTTACATTATAATTAACATCCGGCTTCTCCGACTGGCTAAGCAGCGAGATACTCGAATCTGCCTCCGGTGGAAGCACATCCACGAGAGCATTCGAGTGGCGGTGGAGCGCCACCGAGGCCGACGGCTTCAAGAGCTCCCTATTAATCGTACTGAGAATACGAACATAGTAATTAGATCCCGTGGTGGACCCGACAATAGCGTTGTTCTGATCGATCATCTCCATGAACTGGCCAATAACAAGCGGCACCGACTGGATCCTCTTCACCTCTTCCTGGGCCCGCAGAAGCTCGCGGCGAAGATTCTTTAACTCGTCCTTGACGTACTCTTCTTGGATTTCGATGAATTCTAGTTGGCGTTGGAGGGATTTAAGACGGGAGTAGAGGTCGTCGTCCGGGTCCGAGAAGGAGGATGGGTCGAATCCAGGCATGGGTCGGGTTGGAGGTGGGTGGTCCGATGAAGGTTTTGGATCGAGAACCATTGCTGTAGCCATGATGAAGCTGTCTGGAAGTTCGCAGGCGAGAGGAAATGCGTACAAATTGGGAGATTTTGTTGATTGCACTAAACACGAAGTCGTAGGGGAACCGCCTCTGTAATGGTTTTTTCTGCTTTTTCGTCCTTTATTTGGAATTTGGCACCTTTAGAGATGAAGAATTGGAACAGATGTTCCGACCTTCGAAGAATTTGCAAATTGAGCCCTAACATTCAATTCTTATCACTGAAATCCTCAACCTTTTAAACATGTTCCAACTCAGGTCCTTACATATGGGCATCCATCCAATTGGATGTTAAAATTGGCATAAGCAAGTCACGAGCTTCACTTTATATGTGGCACAACCAAGGTCGAACTTGAAATGAGGTCCGAAAGATGGCCACCTTAAGTTGTCGTCTTCTTCTTTTTATTTTAAAGAATAAAATATAAAATAATTTTATATTCTTCTTCTTATCAACCCACCATCGCCCCATTTTTCCGCTCCTCCAGTCCCTTATTCCATTGATTTCTGAAATTTTGATTTGGATTACAATAAATTTTGACCCGTATCTTGAAGTGGCGACTTATTTGCTTGACTATAGGAGATATATTGTCTCTATTACTTGTGTCACTAGTGATTTGCAGCCATGGCAGCATCCTTTTGTTATTGTTCGATGGCAATGTCATGTCAGCAGTGGGCATGAGACCAGTTCTAATAAATTATTTCTCATTCAGTGAAGCATGGTTTGGATTTTATTGCATTGGAGTATGTTTTGAAGATTACCAGAGTTGTGATGTTGTTATAAGCACAAAATAAAAGACGTACAAAATGTCTTCCTCTAGTGTGAATAATGTGCAATCCCGCCTCAGATGTAGATTTTGGTTCATATATAAAGCTACATACATCGCATACTGAAAGGAATCCTAATCGTAGATCTTGGAGATGTTATTGTGCGAAGGTACGATAATAACCATTTATTGTAGCATATCGAATATAAGATTTACGGATTGTTTAGATTTCTATTTTATTTTGTAGGATGGTGTCATGTGCTGGGGAGTTTGATTGGGATGACGAGATTGAACCAACATTGGGACGTCAATTTGAATTGATTGATATGCACATTTGGACACTAAGCAACTTGAATGATGTTGTCATCAAATTGTTGGAGAAGATCGACATGGTGGAAGAAAAAATATGTTCACTTATTCTTGCACTTTTTGGGTGTACTATATTGTGAACGTGTATACTCGTATTACTCGTTGTAATGAAGCATGTGTAATAAGTGCAAATAATTGGTCGTGGATGTAGGTGCTTTCTTTGTTGTTTGACGACTCAATTATGTAATATTTTTATGTAGTATGGATTTTCAATTTACGTAATATTTATGTGTTTTTATATAGTACATTTTTCAATTTACATAGCATTTATGCGTTCTGTCTTCGAGTACACAAATTACGGAAAATACATACAAATTGGAATGACCTAAAGTTGATACAAAATTTACGAATAAAAAATAATTTCTGTCCACTTTACATAAAAATACAAAATATAATCATTTTATGTAAAAAGACATAATTTAATTAAATAAATCCGACGATGGAAGTCCGACTACAAAGATGAACATGGCACAAAAAAATGGGAATGGGTGGCTTTTAGGAATTAAGCCCTTGTTTGGTCCGGCTTAAAATCTTATTTTAATACAAATCAAAGTTAAATAATCAATATTAATCACATTTTTCATGAGTCCCACAACATTTCAACAACACATTTCAAAAACTTATATCACAATTTACTAAAAAATAATTTAAATCACCACCAAACACCCTCTGAATAAAGGTGCGTGGTGAGGTGGGGGGAGCCTTGCTTTATCCACCCCCCCACCCCCAATAGGGGGCCGCCAACTGTTTATGCCCCGATCATTGAGCCGGGGCATAAGGTTTCATTGGGGTGGGGGAAACCAAAATGAAAAAGTATGGAGCCGCTGACGTGGTGGTGGGCAAAACTACTTTCTTGCCCGCTCAATTCTGTTCATTCTAACATCTGCAATCTCATTATATATAGTTCTACACTCTAATGGGCTTTCTACATTGTTAAAGAAGTTTACTTCTATAACTTTATTAAAAAAAATGAAAATAACGAAAATCGAATGCACAAAAGGCAAATAATTAAGAAACAAAATTACCCAAAATATACTATGTTTTAAACGATTTGTTGATTCCATCTCAATCTACATCCGAAACCAAGAAATTTCTATGTATTATTTTATATAATTCATCTTACCAACCGTGTCAAATAATTTCAAGGGACGAATAACAAACAATCAAGAAACATGTATATAACTATATATAGTAACACTACTTGTACAAGATCAAGAAATTAGCTTGGAAAGTGGGCAAACATAATAGATCAACAAAAATAATTGGATGATAAACCAAAAAAGGCCAAAGCATCAAACTTTTACACGATTTCCACACACAAGAAACTAAATAAATTAATCCCTGAATTTAAGAAATGGAGAACCTTCTCCTTCTAGGCTTGGTTAAATCTGGCATCCCATCATCTATATTTGAAGTATCCTTTGATCCATGCTTAAATGGATTCAATTTTCCCAAGGTTTTCGACATAGAAGAAAAGAATGTTGGCTTCTTCACATTCCCTTTTGATGACGTCCCTTGAGTTTTCTGCAAATCTTGTACATACATTTTCATCTTCAATAGCTCGGTTCGCAGTTCTTCATTCTCTTTCACCAGGGATACGTCTGCCTGTAACTGATTTCTCGTTCTCACGACATTAGGCATGTTTTGATCATCTGTGCCACTTCTTAGTTTCAGGTGATCGCAATATAGCGTGTGAAGAACTACCTGTACATGCAAGCCTTTGTTCTGCGAAGCATGACTGGCTTTATAGGATAGTTTGAGTGAATCCATCACACTGCACATCTTTTCATGCTCGATTTCATCTAAATTTGGACTAGCCTGCAATAAATTATACAATATGATAGTATCAAATCATGTAAAACGTGCGTTATTCAAGAGAGGAGCAATGTTAGCATTTTACTTACCTTCAAGTAAATATCGATAGCCCGGTGTAGATCATCATTGACCTTTCTAGCACCCTTAGGCACTAAATTGGCGATCCCGTTAAACTTAGAAACACTCAAATCAACAGAAGTAGCAATTTCCCCAAGGTATGCATCAACTGTCTTGGCAACTCTCTGCATAGCTGTGGAACACACTTCTCTAAAATCGCCTCCGTTGAAGACAGCCACATTCTTCTCTTTCTCCATAAATCCCGATATGATCCTTCTTACGCTCTCAAGATCAAACAGCTGCTCGCCATCATAGGAGAACGATAAAACTAGAAGATCATCCACGGTCCCGTGCTCTAAAATCACTGAAATTCTCTTTTCTAGCTCGTTCTTGCAACTATTTGCTGCCCTCAAGAATATAGCAGTCCTCAGGAGACAACAGAGGAAGTTTATGGGGAATGCAGTCTTTTCTGGGGGCAAAAGAGCGACTATAGACTCTAGAAGTTCTCGTTGTTGGATTCTGATATCAGATCCCCCAGTATTTAATGATTTTATACCGTTTCCAGAGTGGTCACGCACGAGATCATGAAGTGATCTCTCTGCATATGTGATTATAGCACTAGCTATTGTCAAGGCCTTTTCGCCTCTGGATTTCATCGACACAATGATCTTTTCAAAGAAGCTTACATCCAAGAATGTTAGCTCTTCAGTCCACCAGTTACGTGGTAAACGGCTTGGAAAATTCGCCTCAACGGAAGCCTAAAATGTGTGAACTCACCAATAGTTAACTAAAAGACACATGTAATGGTAGGACTTTAAACTTATCTGTCTCAAACCACTTTTTCTAAAAGTTTAAACTATTAAAGAGAGAATAAAACTTATTTTATCTCATCAATTAGGTTCATTTTCCATCAAATGCCTAACACATGCACGATTTTTATAAGTAAATGGCTGTAAGACTTGAATTCAAGATTCTTGAACTTTCTATGTTGTAAAAGCTTAAGTTTCATTGAACCGTGAGAAGTACCTTAGCACTTACAAAATCGACACATCTTTGTACAATTTTGAGATCTTCAGCCATGGGAAGTAGATCTTCACATGATTTCAGGATGACCACGGCGCCCGAAAGACTGCTTAACGGCACTTGAGAGAGGAAATCCTCGGTCCGACTGCAGAGATTATTGTCACAATACATATCAGTCATCTGTAGATACTCAGCAGCACATCTGAGGGCTGCCACGTTGTGTACAGTGATCTCAAAATTCACTCCATAACAAAATTTTGCAGCTTTTTCGAAAATTTCAGGTCCTCCAGGGATGTTGGAGAGGTTTATTCTTGCCAAATCAGCTTCTTTTAATTCAGTAATCAGTTTTCTTATGTAATTGCTCTTTGCGATAAGCACGAACTGCCATCATATGTAGATGAAAATAATTTACTTATGCCAGTAGATCTATCTTTGTAATATTCCAACTTAAATGCGAAAAATAATAATGGAGGCAAAAATATTCGTGCTACTACTTTTCTTGAAACTTTTTAGACTGAATGAGCCCAAAAAACTCAAACGAGCTATTCAACTTTTATAAAGTTCAAGCAAAATCGAATTTCAAGATTAGTGTTCTTCAACATATCTTGTGAAAAGAGAAATTGACTTCTCCTACTTCAACAATAACATCAGTAGGAATTTCTTGAGAAAAAACCCTGGAATTTGAACAAAAAAAAGAGCAAAAATCAGAATAGAATTATCAAAATGAATTAGAAAGAACAATTGGAGTTCAACACCACTGCCCAGTTCTCTCCATGGCAAGAGATACTCTGCTATTAGCCATTGAAGGATGCTTGAGGAAAATAGAAATATTCATACAGAGCTTATTTGAGTTGTATAAAGATTTTAATTTTATCTCACTAAAAGTAGCTTTTTCATTTAAATCTTGTCGATGCGTTAATACATGCAAATGGTTGTTTAGACAAAGAAAATATTTAAGTTTAATTCGCAAGAGCGTAATTAAACTCTAGAAAATGGAAAGAAATAAGATAAGGAAAAAGAAAATAAGGTGAAGATCAAAATTCGAGGCAAGTGAAAACACTTTCTCTTTAAGACAATATTGCCCCCACAACGGTGCAACGGACCACAGAACTTGTTTCTCAAGGCACAACGTATACAACTTGTGGTTGAATCACTACAAACCACGAGCAACAACGAACTTGGAACGATAATTTTCTCCCTACAAGAAAATGGTTTTGGAATGGCTTTGGAGAGTATTTTGCAAGAGTTTTGATGTAATGATCAATGCAAAATGATATGGGATGCATAATGAACGTCCAAATGGTCCTATATATAGAGGAGGGAAGGTTGTGAGTGAAGTGTCGCGCCCCAAATTCAGCAACATTTGCCAAAGATCGCAGCATTTGCTGCGCTGGCCTCTCGCTCGAGCAACAATGATACATATTCATCAGAAGTTCTCTTGCTGCCTATCGCTAGACTGTCTCTCAAGAAACGTCTCATTGCTCGAGCTCGCTGGAGTGATAGGTGAGCGATAGAGCTAGCCATTTTTTCAGCCCTTATTTCCTATTTTCTCAATCCAACTTTAAATCGTAATTTCTCATTTATTCGGAATTGGTTTGAGATTCCAAATATACCACGATAATCTAATCGATGAGTAGAAAAAAATTAGTCTATTTATATTTATAATTTAAGTATCAATCAAGTCCGAATATTTAGTTAAAGTTGACACAAAAGTCACTTTTTCATACTTAACTAAATTTTATTTTCATTCTCTAAACCAAATTCCAACAAATCTTTTTGACTTTTAGGGGTGAACAATTTATTTGATGGTTGAACTAGCTCGACATTGAAGAGTCTGACATTGTTTGACTAGAACAATCCAAATTAAGAAAAGTTATATCATTGAGTGATTCATCTAAAATATCGAGTTGTATCACATTGTTGAATGATCACTCAAAAGATTTTAACATTTCTTCTTCTTTTTTTTTCCCACGATATCTTGCGCATGTTTGAGTTCGTTTTTTGTCCAAAATGTATTTTGAAATACTATTTTATTGAATAATATTTGGTTAAAAAATAAGAAAAAGTTTACATTTGCGTCTAATGTTATTTTATTGAAAAATGTAGGGTTGTTTAAAAAGCATTAAAGATATTTTGCATATCTTCTTTTAATACATGTCATGTCATTCTTTAGATAATATGTTCAATTGATTGTATTTACTTTATGAGATATTGGCACCTAACAAAATCATACATAAGGTCATGCGAATAATTTAATAACATGTAACTCAACTGAAAATCTAAATCTTATATATAATCGAAGAGTTTATTGAAAAGGTTGAGTTATTAAGAATGTTAGAAAAAAAAAGTTTAAATTGTTATAGAAAGATTGCACTAATTATTCAAATTATATCTTCAATTCATTTTTCTCATCAAATGCCAACATGTGCACAAGACTTGGATCCAAGCCTTTTGCTCAACTCTAACATCATATTGAGACTTGAATTTCAATATGAAAATGTTAACATTATTAATATTAGTATATTGATTATTAAGCCTTCATGTGTTGATATTTGTCTCTACTGTTAAGCAATGTTGTATTTTATTCTTAACATGCTATAACAAAATAGTAGATCGTTTAAGAACATGAATATTGGTACAAGAATGTTAGATCGAGCTTTAGGTAGTAGGAAATACTGCGTTCATCATTTAATCTAAAATCTTAAAACGATTAAAGAAAACTACATATAATCATTCAAATTATGTCTTATAAACTCTAGGGTTAATTGACAGGGCCTTTGGTAAAAGTTCTATCGTATTTTGATAAAAGTTATACGTTCTATAAAATTTATAATTGAAATTGAAATTTGATTAGTTGGAAAAGTAATAAAATTTTATCAAGCAAACACTTAGCCCTTGTTTGATACACATTGTTTCCAAAATTCATTTTTCACTCTCTTCTTTTTAACAACACATTCTTAAATAAAATAATATTACACACAAATTCAAAAATTTTCGTTATTTTTTAAACATATATTCTCTATCAATCTACTATTCTAAATGTAATCTTAAAAAATAAAATGTATCCAACAAGCTCATAGTATGTCAAAATCAATGGGAACTAACAACATAAATTATAAATTTAATTACA
>CAIGRK010417106.1:0-19748 GCA_903798315.1 Fraxinus greggii | reverse complement strand
ATAGAGTAGATTAGAGAATTGTTTTATTTTACATTGTATACTTGGTTTAATGCTGCGGCTATTAGGCATATAGATGGGCTGCCTAATTTTATGTTGTAACTTTCTGATTTAACTTCATAATACACTTCATGTGTATTATGCGTTGATTAATAAAATATTTGATTACCCTTAAAAAAAAAATGTTTCCTAAAATAGGCTTTAAAATTTCTACCCTAGAAACTATATTAAATAGAATCTCTTCTAATATTTCATCAATATTCTCTTACTTCCATGTGTCTAGGAAAAAGAAAGTAAAAAACCCATAGACATTTTAGGTTATAAAGAAATAAATCTAAAAATAAGAACGAGGGTAAAAAACTCGTAGACATTTTAGGTTATAAAGAAATAAATCTAAAAATAAGAACGGCAATTAAATGAACAGAAAATGCTTGACAAGCGGGCGAACACCCAAGTGGAGGCATAAGCCTCACATGGATGGGACTCAAGGCATAAGTCTCGGTTAGTTTTTTTAAACAATGGAAATTATGATTACAATTCACAGGGTACCCATAATATTCACATTGAAGATAAATTGAACATGCAAGAGTGGGTACAAAAATTGCAATGAGAATAAAGGAAAGAATTAGCATTGGTTAATGGCGTAAAAAAGGATCCCACTATCTGGATCTGTAGAACATGAAAAAAATTGTGGATGCTTTGTTGTATTGAGACTTAATAACATAATATATGTTTGCCGATATTATGTTTTAGAATAAAGAGAAGTGTAAGCGTGAAAATTAACAGGTTGTGATGTAGAAAATAAATGATCGATTTTAGAGAAGGAAAAGGTTTGTGCAATTATTATCGAAATAGATGAGATTTATCACATGAAATTGCTATTGAATTGCGCCATATAGGGGATGTTATATATAGAAAAAATTGAATGACCAACATTCGAGCACATTGCGTTGTAATCTAAAATAGAATATCTTCTATTGGTCAATCATTTTGTCAGATCTGGACAAAATAAACATTTGCCTTCCAATACATGTCAACCATTTTCCTGTTCTCATCATCAACAGTTACCGGCATTTATTACTTGTATTAACATCGACCGCTTAAAAGATTTTACTTTCTTTTCAAGCTACATGATATATGTTTACCATTCTTATTTTCTATATATAGCATCATATTTTGTTCCTAATATCATATTTCAAAAACTTCACATACCAATATTCTTTCACTATTTTCTTCTCTTTCTTTGCATACCTAAACTGGAATACATAGAGAATTGACCAGTGATAAAAGGTATTTTCAAGCATTTTGTTGGTATTTTGGATGACATTTTTATGGGAACAATGCCTTACAAATTTTAAAGATTATATAGGAGTTTGGAGTAGGAATATTTTCTTTATCAAGTATTTACCATTTTTCTTTGAAAAAGGTTTATTTAAACAAATATGTTGGAGTGAAATCCTTTACTCATCGATATGAATTAATATAAAATGACCAAATGCTCATAAGATGAATGTAGCATAAATGAATTGTTTAAGATGGATGTGCTGTTGGAAGTGTCACTAGCTGAGAACAAATTAAGGAATGCGACTTAGGTGGTGGGGACGTGTTTTGAATAGACTTAAAAAAGATCTCCTTCACAAGAGCAATGCAGTAGAACATGCTAGAAGATAAAGAGATAAACTAGAACTATCATTTTTTAAAGTGATTGCCGAGGATTTTAATGCATAGCCCGTAGATGTTTATGATGGATCGAATGGATGATTCATTAACTAAACCTCAAATTTACTGGAAGTAATGCTTATTTTTTAGCTCTTTGTTGATATGTATGGGTGGATTTAATAGCTAATAAATATACTGCTGTACTCATCTCGATATTGCATCCTTTCAATATGTTTAATTTACGAAAGCTCTAGAACCTAATTGTATCTTCCTTCTTATTTATTTCCTTTTTTTTTTTTAAATAAAATGAACTATTGGTTCTACTTTTTTGACATGTGAGTGCCTTGTACGGATTTGAGCTAGTTCTTTCTAAATGAGATTGAACAATTCAGTTTCATATGTGCTCTGAACTGATTAAGGCAGTGCCATGCTTAGCACGAAAAACAATAATGTTAAATACGTGCTAGTTTAAGCTTGTGCTCTATGTATATGTGTGTGTGTGTGTGTGTGTGTGTGTGTGTGTGTGTGTGTGTATATATATAAAACCTTATTAGTATTTTTTTTCTTGGTTTAAGGAATTNACTAATGGTTCTACTTTTTTGACATGTGAGTGCCTTGTACGGATTTGAGCTAGTTCTTTCTAAATGAGATTGAACAATTCAGTTTCATATGTGCTCTGAACTGATTAAGTCAGTGCCATGCTTAGCACGAAAAACAATAATGTTAAAAACGAGCTAGTTTAATCGTGTGCGCTATGTATATGTGTGTGTGTGTGTGTGTGTGTGTGTGTGTGTGTGTGTGTGTATATATATAAAACCTTATTAGGATTTTTTTTCTTGGTTTAAGGAATTGCTAGTAGATAAATAGTTATGAAGTAAAAAAACCAACATGATTCCTCTTAAACGGTCAATATCCTAAATTAAATTCCAGAGAAAATTGATGGATTATATATTTTGTAAATAAGCATTAATTTGCTTTAACAGTAGACAGTTGGACTGATTGATGGTTTCGGCTACGCACATTCATTCTCCAAAAAGCCATACATCTTTTATACTTCCTAATTCAATATAGTTCTTGATGTGTTTTGAGTCACCGGATTGAAAAAAAAAGTAGACTCATTCATCACCCCACCTTGTTCACAATGTGACCTACCCAATTTTACTTCTCCCTGCTTCCCTTCCCTGACCCTTGAGTTCCATCTGATATGACAGAGTAAATCTTTTTCTGTTTCTCGAACCCAGTGGTTGCCCGCCTTTGATCACGTCAGTCATAAATTTAGCTCAGCCCCTTTCCAACCTGTTATTAACATCAGCCAAGAACAGCTGCCTTCTCCTTCTAACTACTACAGATGTAGGTTGAAGGCATTATTTGGTGAGTTGGGCCAACTGTATATTTGTAGACCTCTGGTTGGACTGGAAGAATGTCATTAGTCCACGTTTACTGCAGAATCAGAATTAGCTTTGCACATGCCAGTATAAATTTCAATGAGATTCTCTAAATCTCTTGATATGATAAATTGATTAGGCAGGAAAAGCTGACAAAATTGGTAGAGAACATTTAATGCATAGAAGTATTAATGAGTACACATGTAGAAAGAACAGTTCAGACTTCTCTTGCGGGCAGCTTGGGCAGCACGGTCAGGCTACCTTTAGAATTGGCTAACCTTGGCATCTTCCATGCTAAATACAGATGGAGCATCAAACCTAACACGTTTTTGTTTGCCCTCCTATGTTTCAACGCATCAGCGCTCCAAACATTATCTATCTATTGATACATCAGTTACATTTATATACAGTTACATGCGAGCGGATGGTGTGTTAAGATTTTTGCTTGTACACAAGGTAGGTAGTTGGCGCTATATCAATCAGGTTTTGGTAAGTTAAGTGAACATAGTGGAGTAGATCCTAGGTATAGCAGAATGCTGAGAGCTAATGGTGATTGTTCACGTGAGACATGCCAGGAGAGAAGACGGAGAAGGATTGAGATAAGGCGGAATGCTGCAGTCACAGCAGCCAGTGGTGAGTCACTGTCGTTTACTCCAGGTGTTCATCTCAGGCAGGGAGGGCCGAGTGTTGTTACTCACCAGGATCCACATCAGGGTGGTTCCATGGAAAGAGCTGATCCTTCTCCCATTGTTCATCACTGGCAGGGAAGCCATGGTGTTGTTATCCACCAGAACCGACAGCAGGGTGATTCCACTGCCCGGGCTTATCCTTTATCTATGACAGATTCTTCAGAGGAGGATCCAGATGAGGCAGCAGAGAGAAACTTGAATCATGTGCCTGGAGTTGTGATTCCTGTGGTTGGAGCAGTAGCCGTCGCTGGGATGCTACAGAGAATGGAGGATGCAGTGACTGTTCAAACCAACTTATGCTCGCCAACCATTAATCATTGCCATCCGGTGCATTTCTTTGGTGTTTTTGATGGACATGGAGGAGCTCACGTAAATTTCACCATTGCTAATCTCCTCTTGCCACAGTTTCCATTTTCTAGTCTAGGAAACAAAAAACTATAAAGAAGAGCTACAAGTTTTAAAGTGAAATTTATGATCGCTGAAAATGACAGCATGATTGGGGTGTTTCTTTTAGAAAAATATTATCTGAAAGCTAAATAATTATGTAATAATTTCCTTTGAAGCTTTATTTTTTCTTTACCTGTTAAAAAGTAACATGTTATCTAATTGACTATAATTTTCAGGTGGCCATAATGTGCAGGGACTGGATGCATGTGATATTGGAGGAAGAACTGATGCACTTGGAGTGCCCCATACTATTAAGTTCAAGTGGCACCAGCAGCTCAAGGGCTCCAGCACTAGGACAACCCGATGTTGAATGTATTCTTAAAGAGGCATGGACACAGGTGCTCCAAAGGTGTTTCTCAAGAACAGAGGGGTTGGCAATGAATATGTGTCAATGTGGGCGTGTGGGGTTCGAGTGCAGCTGCAACCAAAATTGGTTGGTCTACTCGGGGTCTGCGGCGGCGGTGGTGGTTTTGACCGATGAATACATTGTGGCCGCAAACTGTGGTGATTCACGTGCCATCCTCTGCTACAGTGGGAGCGTTATCCCACTCTCTGTTGATCACAAGGTATATCGTGATAGCAAGTTGCATTATCCAGCACTAACGTGCATTAATGTGTTTTCAATCATGACGTTCATAGAACTGACCTCAGTAGCTGAGATATTGCAGGTCCATATGTGGAGGGACCATTTATCCAGCTGATTTCTGGTTCCAAATGTATTAGCCAGTTTTGGTCCTCGAGCACATTGAATGTTTAAAATTGTTTTTATTTTCCCTAAGAAAAGACAGAATCAGAAAGTGAAGAGATAGAACAGAGCTAGGTTTGTGATTAACACGTGACTGGCCTACATCATACGCACATAAATTTGTGCATATATGCTTGTGGATGTATATACATGCTTAGACACATGGAGACGTGCATGTGTTGAACATCTTGGATTGTGGTAGATAATTGGGTAACCACGAGTTCCAGGGGATTATAATTTGATTCTAATGGTGAATTGCACAAGTTTAACATATCTTGAAATGTGAGATGAAATTAATATTTTTATTATTACTTGCTATTTAAACCGAGCTAATTGGGATAGGTAGGAATTCTATCGATAATCATGCTATGGAAGTATTTTCTGTAACTACTCTATAACTCTATCGGTGGTTCATTGATTTAATCTTTCTTAATGTCTAGTTCTAATATTTTTATTGTGCATGCAGCCTAATAGACCAGATGAACTTGCTAGGATAGAAGCAAGTGGAGGATGTGTTTTTGTTTTGGATGGTGCACCACGTGTTGGAGGGATTCTAGCTATGTCACGAGCAATAGGTGATTTTTTTCCCTTTTTCTTTACATTCTGCTTGCATTAACTGGATGCTACTATTTTGGCCATGTTGTCGCTTTTTAATTCTATGACAGCCTAGAATGTTTTAATATGAACCTTGAGAATTCGTGACGTTCTACTTATTCTCAACAATATCGAAATAAATGTTTGTTGTCGTCTTTGACAATTATTAATATTTTTGCTGGATCAGATTCAAATTAATCCTAGTGTAATTTGCTGTATCAGATAGTAATAGAAGTCATTTTGCTGTTTAATAATTGATTTGTGGATGTTCTGTGGGCGTATACTTATCTATTTGTCAAGCCTAAAGAAAAAGCTTTAGCTTTAGACCATGCTTGGCTAAGCTTAAACAGTTTACTTACAAGTAAACTTATTCAAAAAGTCAAAAAGTTTTAAAATAAATAATTATTTATTGGTCAAAGTTAGACCTAAATAAGTTATAATTTGATGGTAAGTTAAGAATTACTTTCAAAATAAGTAAATTTTTTCAATTAAAAGTAAGAGAAAAGTAAGTTATTCAAATGTGTTTTGAAACAAAAAGTTACTTAAAATGCTCTAGTCATACGTTCTTGTGCTTTACTTTCTTTGGTTTTTCAAGCAGGAGACGGGTATCTAAAACCTTCTGTGATATCGGTGCCTGAAATCACTTTCGTAAGGCGGACTGAGGAACAAGAATTTTTTATTATTGCTAGTGATGGCCTGTGGGATGTAATGTCCAACGAGATGACATGTCATGTCGTCAGGCAGTGCCTAAGAGATGAAAATTCTGGACGAAATAGAGGGCATGGATTACTCCCATCCCTATGTGCTTCAGCTGCAGGGTTACTGACTAACCTTGCCATTGCCCGAGGAAGTACCGACAATATTACTGTTGTAGTCGTTGATTTGAAGAGGATGGTGATGGCATGAGAGTTCGGAGATCGTAAGCACTATTCACTATACAGGAAAGTAGGTTTTTAAGCTTTTAGAGCAAGTAGTCTGAAGACTTTGAGATGAACGGTTCAATAGCCTATTATCTATTTTAAATAGAATTGATTTGGTTGGTTGTTTTGTGGATGAAATTTTAATTTCCCTTTCCTTTCACTTAATTTCAATCTAAATTGTGTTCCTGATTGATGAACCTGATAAGGGATGAAGAAATGTAGGATGAAAAATGATTAGTTCTCTACTATAGTTGATGTAGGCCATAACCTCAATGTACGAAAGCTTATATATCTGCCACTAATGTGGTATTTGGAGGGGTAGGTTGAGTAGTACTGGACAGAAAATATTAAACCCCTGTTTGATGGCCTTTAAAATCCAAAAACAAAATTTTGAATAGTAAATTTTTGAAGAATTTGTGGCTAAAAAATGAGGAAAAGTTTTGGATTTTCGTGCAGAATATTTTTTTTTTGTGATTGTATGGTTGAAAATGACTAGAAAAAAGAGTTTTGTATAATGGTTGTCAAACAGGGGCTAAGAAAGAAAATGAATTTACAATTTTGTTCATTTAACAATCCATCTCTGTCCATGCACAAATCAATCAAAGAGCAGCAGCTTGCCTTTTGAGTTTATAATGAGAACAGTTATGAACTGGTTTGTTCTTTTGGCTCATTAGTATTTTTTATTCTTGTCTTGTCTTTTACATACATGAAAGGGAAGTTTATTTGTGAACGTATTCTGGAGTCTGCATATGAGAGTTTGTAATGATGTCAATTCAGTGTATACATTTTATTTTATTTTTTTTTCTTTTTTGTAAAAATGAATTTGCTAACTAAATTAAATATAAAACTATTGTTTGAAATTTGGAGTAAAGAAGAAAAGAAATGTAATGAAAAGGTGAGGAAAAACATATTTGTGTATTTGGTTGCAATAAGGCTCTCACCAATGGAGAATACCTTTATACTTGGTTTCTCTATGGTAAAACTAATGGATGTTAAGCATTACCAATCCAAGTATGTCAAAATTTATTTGTCGAGTCCTTTTCCCTCCTGGTGTTCATCCCAGGCAGGGAAGCCACAGTGTTGTTACTCACACTGTCACTCACCAGGAACCACATCAGGGTGGTTTCCCAGCCAGAGATGATCCTTACACCGGTCATCACAGTCAGTGAAGCTGCGGGTTGTTATCCCTCAGAACCAACAGCAGGGTGGTTCCACTGCCTGGGCTTATCCTTATCCTTTGTCAATGAGGGGTTTTTCAGAGGATTCAGATGAGGCGGCAGAGAGAAACTTGAATCACGTGCCTGACGGGATTCCTGTGGTTGGAGCAGTAGCAGTCGCTGGGATGCTACATAGAATGGAGGACGCTGTGACTATTGAGACTGACCTATGCTCACCACACATTATCAGTGCCGTCCAGTGCACTTCTTTGGTGTTTTTTATGGACATGGTGGAGCTCATGTAAAATTCCACCACTGCTAATCTCCTCTTGCTATAGTTTTCATTTTCTGGAGAACAAAATCTATACAAGACCTAGAATTTTTAAAGTAAAAAATCAGAGACAATCTTTTATGATCACTGAAAATGACGACATGGTTGGGGTATTTCTGTTAGAAAAATATTATCTGTATACTAAATATTTTGTAAAAATTTCACTTGAAGCTTTTTTTTTTCTACCTGTTAAAAAGTAATATTTTATCTAATCGACTATATTTATCGGGTGGCCGTAATGTGCAGGACTGGACGCATGTGATGCACTTGGAGTGTCCCATACTACCAAGTTCAAGCGGGGCTAGCAGCTTGAGGGCACCAGCACTAGGACAACCTGATGTTGAATGTATTCTTAAAGAGGCGTGGACAGAGGTATTCCAAAGGTGTTTCGCAAGAACAGAGGAGTTGACAATGAATAAGTGTGGATGGGGGCTTGTGGGGTTCGTGCATCTGCAACCGAAATAGGTTGGTCTGCTCGGGGTCTGCAGCAGCGGTGGTGTTTTTGACTGATGAATACATTGTGGTGGCAAACAATGGCACTATCCTCTGCTGCAGTGGGAGTGTGATCCCACTCTCTGTTGACCACAAGCTAACTAGCATGTATATTGTGACAGTAAGTTGAATTATCCTACATCTGCATGCATGCACGTTTCTTCAATCATGGATTCGTAGAACTGACCTCAGTAGCTTAGATATTGCAGGGTCCACACATGGACGGACCATTCACCCTGCTGATTTTGGGTTCCAAATGTAATAGCCATTTTGGTCCTTGATACATTGGACGTTTAAAATTGTTTTTGTTTTCCCTAAGAAAAGTAAGAAGATGAAAGTGGAAAGATAGCACACAGCTAGGTTTGTGATTAACACGTGACTGGCCTACACCATACACCCATATATTGTGCATATAAGCTAATGGGTGTGTATATACATTGTCAGACACATGGAGACGTGCGTATTTGTGTTATACATCTTGGGACGTGGTAGATAGTAGGGTAACCACAAGCTCCCTGGGATTATAAGTTTGATTCTATTAGTGATTTGCATAATTTCAACATATCTTGAAATGTGAGTTGAGATTCATTTTTTTAATTATTACTTGGGATTGCAAATGTTGACATTATTTCTATCAATATCATGCTGTCGAAGTATCCATTCGTGTAACTACTCTGTAAGTAGCCCATGATTTAAGATAGAGGCAAGTGGAGGATTTGTCTTGGTTTTGGATGGTGCACCACGTGTTGGAGGGATTCTGGCTATGTCTCGAGCAATAGATGATTTCTTTTTTCTTTTTCCCTTTTCCTTACAATCTGTTTGCATTCACTGGGTGCTATTATTTTGTCCATGTTGTCACTTTTTAATTCTATGAAAGACGAGCATGTTTGAACCTGTGAATTCGTGATGTTCAACTTATATTATAAATGTTTGTTGGCGAATTTGACAATTATTTAATTTTTCCTGGATCAGATTCAAATATAAATCCTTCTGCAATTTGCTGTATCAGATAGTAATACAATTCCTTTTGCTGTTTACTAATTTTTGATCTGTGCGTATACTTGTCTTATTTCTCAAACTCAAACTCAAAGAAAAAGCTTTAGCTTGAGAGCATGTTTGGCTAAGCTTAACCTGTTTACTTACAAGTAAATTTACTCAAAAAAGTAATTAAATTTAAAAATAAATAATTTTTTACTTGTTGAAGTTGGACATAAATAAGTTACAATTTTGATGGTAAGGCAAAATCTGCGTTCAAAATAAGCAACCTTTTCAACTTACAAGTAAGAAAAATGAAAGTTATTCAAATACCTTTCGAAACGAAAGGTGAAAATGCTCGTCATAAACTCTCACGCATTTTGTGACACCGGTGCCTGAAATAACTTTCATGAAGACTGAGGTACAAGAATTTTATGTTCTTGCTGGTGATGGCCTGTGGGATGTCATGTCTAACGATATGACCTGTCGTCCTCAGAGAGTGAGTAAGAGAAGAAATAAGTGGCCTTGATTATTCCCATCCCAATGTGCTTTGGCTGCAGGGGAACTGCTGACAATAATACTCTCGTACGTAGTTGTTGATTTGAAGAGGACTGTGCCAGCATGAGAGTTTTAGAGATTGTAAGCAACTGTAGACGAATAAGAAATTAGGTTTTGTTAACTTCGTAGAGCAAATAGTCTAAAGGCTTGAGATGAACGGTCCAAGGAACCTGTTATCAATTTTAAATGAAAACAGAGTTGGCTGGTTAATTTGTGGATAAAATTTTAATTTCTGATTCTTTCAATTAATTCCGATTTGAATTGTGTTCCTGATTGATGAATCTATTTAGGGATTGTGAATTTAGGATGAACAATGATTAATCCTGTACTATTGTTGATCTATGTCATAACTTCAAAGTAGGAGAGCCTATATTTCGGCCACTAATTTGATGTTTAGTGAGAATGATTGAACAATACTGGATAATCAATTTTAAGAAAGAAAAGGAAATTACAAATTTGTTCATTGTACGGTTTAGTTCTGTCCAATACTCTACAACAAACAAGCACTAAACATGCACTAACTCTGCACAAATCAATTGGGCAGGAATGAATTCACTGGTGCAATTTGTGTGTGCAAGTCTTTCCTGCACAAGTTTTTGTATCATTTCTCCCGTATATGCCACCTTTGCATCTGTAGTCATCTTCCTTTAGGGTATAAAAATTCAAGATTGTGCTAGATTTAGTGCTTCTTGTGCGATGACATCTCATGGTTAATTCTACGCAGGATTTAGTCTCGTGGCATGTTTGGCTTGCATGATGTAGTACTTATATTATTTTGGAACACTCTTCTCCAGTTCATTTTCAATTCTTGGACTGCTGCTTATGACGTACTATTTTTAGATACGATGGGTTCTCAAATACTGTCTAAACTAAAGTTTCAACTTGGTCCCGGGCTCAGTGGTCTCTCTAATCAATATATTGGATGATGGGTCTTGCCTCCGACCCTAAAAAACGGAAGTTGCTGAAGGAAGAGCGAGAAGGACTGAATGACAATCTAAACGTATATCTTCAAAATCATCACTGTAAATATACTGGTTAGAAGTGCTGTAAAAATAATATTTGATCCTAATTTATGGGGAGAATTTGAAGAGTTTCAAATGAACCAAAAAAATAAAATTTAAAAGAAGAAAATTGTATTCTAAAAACTCAACTTCGGATTCAAATTTTTTGTAATGATGCAATATTACAAATGACAATTTTTTATACCATATTTGGTACATAAGAATTAATTGATAATATATAAATTTAAACATTCATTAAAATTTTTAAATACATGAATATAAATAAATTCATCGATAATAAATTTAGATTCATATATATCAAGATTTATCAAGTCAAGATTCATTGAGTCTAGATTAATGTGAAAGTTAATTAATCGAGAACTAATTACATGAAATTCATACATGACAATAATTTTATAGTATTTATTACATTTTGGAAAATGAAAAAGTAATGTATTATTGAAATAAATTGAATTGTAGTAAGGTTAAAATCATTTAAAAAATAATTTTGATGTAATATTATATACTCACTCTGTCCCATATATATAGACTTGTTTCATTTTTCACACATATTAAGAAATCTTATTTAATATTATTAGAAAAGTAATTTTTGCCAAGAATTTTTTAAGTTTATCCCTATTTAATTTTCAACAAAATAGTAGTAAATTTTTTGTTGGAATTAGTAACTAAGCAAATTAAATAAAGGTATATTAGTAAAAGACCAAAACAAAACATTCTCAATTAAGAAACAAGCCTATATATTGGGGACAAGAAAAAAAAAAAGAAACTCAACCTATATATATGCGGAGGGAATATTATGGATGTTGTAAACTAACAGAAGACATTTTGCTTTTAAAAAAATCTTGTTGANAGTCAAATTAAATAAGTGTATATTAGTAAAAGAACAACACAAAACATTCTCAATTAAGAAACAAGCCTATATATTGGGGACAAGAAAAAAAAAAAGAAACTCAACCTATATATATGCGGAGGGAATATTATGGATGTTGTAAACTAACAGAAGACATTTTGCTTTTAAAAAAATCTTGTTGACTTTGACTTAAATCAAAATCGATCATATCTTAGTCAAAATGAACCTCAATTTCTTATCATCTTGCTAAACAAAAACAAAGGGAAAATGGGGGTAAGGTGAACTGCAAGAAGGCAAGATAGAGGCATAGAGTAGATGTAGAGAAGAGGAAATGTTATTGGTGGGCTAAAGTTTTCGATCCAATTCTCGATTCTAATATTCAGAATTAAAAAAATTTGATTCAACTCAATTTTTTTTTTTTTTAAGAAAGTGACTTGTGTTGTGGACAAACATTCAACTTTATCTTGTGAATTTCACTATAGGTTTATATTCAATTCATTATGGTGTTAATTATAAACTTAAACAAATAGATCATTTAAATTTCGTAAATACGATTTTGGATTGATGGTTATTTTCATCATTTTCAAGTTTGCATTTTCGATCCCTTTGGTAGAAATTAAAATTTAGATTTTAAACTAAGTTAAAATCAACAACTAATTCAAACCACATATTTCATGAATTTCACAATTTTTCAATCATACATTTTATCATTTTTTTTAATCAAAATCTCCTAAAAATATAATTTTAATCCCCAACAAACAAGGGCTAATTAATTAAAACTTGAAAAATGCAAATCATTAGCATCAATATATAATATTTTATTTTAACGAAGAGATTAATGATAATTTAGATGCTTATACAATTATATAGCTTAAGCACTTTTTATAGTTAAATGTCATTTGCATCTTTCGAAAACTTTAATTGAAGGAGCCTATTTGAATCGAGTACGAACCACAATTGAACGATTTAGATCGATAACATACTTGGACATGGAACCAATAATTTCATTTTAAAATATATATTAATACCTCAATTCTCTGGAACCAGATTGAACCAGCACCAAATAAGTTTGTTTAAAGAAAGCTTCCTTTTGAAAAATTGCTTTTAAGTAATTTTTTGAAGTCAATAATTTGATAAAACTTGCCGTAATAAATAATATTTTAGTAATAGCGCCTGTTTGAATTTCATTTTCGACAAAGAATGTATTTTGAAATATTAGGTAGATTGGGAATGTGTACTTAAAAATAAGAAAAAAATTTGAGTTTTTTTTTTATTGAAAAATGTGTGGTTAAAAAGAGGAGAGAAAACTGTATTTTGAAAATAATGGAGATCAACAAGGATTAAATTTGAAATAAATTACTTATTTTCACAAGGAGGTCAGCTCTATGTTAAAATATATAGATTTTATAATTTAAAAGCTGTAAATTATCAAAATATTTTATAACTAACTTTTTTGCATTTAATTGAAACCAACAATTTGAAGTTCAAATAATTTTCAAGATTTTCTTTTTATGGAAATGTGATTGAAACTTAAATGCCGGCTTTAAAGTAAAAGCCAAAAGGGTGTGGTGGAAAAGAGAAAAGGAAAGCTGTAACAAAGGAACCCCTTTCTGTCCTATTTGGTTAGATCATTTGATCCAGTATCAGATCAGGACCGTTATCTACATGGACTTCTGAAAATGTCAACTCTCATCGCGATCAGAGACGCCGCCCTGAACGGCAACGATGGAGAATACTCCCCGGCGAAGGAGAAAGCTTCGAATAGAGGCGTATACAACGGCGGATTGCCTCTCCTCCACCTCCGCTTGCGGTTGTTGTTTGGCAGCGCAAAGTACAAGCTACTTCTCTTATTATGTCTCTTAAGCGTCGTCTATTTGCTCAGCTCCTTCATGGGCTGGAAGCCGCAGTATTCTTCTTCCATTTCTTCTACTTCGAGGTATCTGTATCATCTTCTTATGTGTTTTTCCTTGATCTGGGTGAAAATGATTAATTTTGTGCTGTTAATAGTGGATTAATTTATCTGTTACAATGGAAGTTTGTGATTATGTGGACATTTTGATTAAAAATTTATAAATTGTTACATTTCATGTTACTCTATGTGATGCATGATGCCGCCCTAATTTAAGAATCATTCACAATATAATTAGACTTAGGCAGTATAAGCACTGCTAAACTCAGAATTAAATTATTAATCTTGGAATTTGTTAATTGCCACAAGTTTATCGAAATTTGGGGAAAGATTTCTTTACTCAACTATAACCTTTCTCAGACCCAAGAATTGAAAGCAGCTTTGCATCTGCAATATCCGTTCGATAATTTTCCTTGAGGATCGAGTAGCAGTCCTCTTGACGTTTTCAGATTTGTGATATAGAGTAACAATGTAAGCAAAAGTTTCATTTTGTAGTGAAATTGACTGTGGTAAAGAATTTTATGTATTTTGATTTTAGCAACTGTACTGAGTGTTTTGTAAACGCAATGGCTTCATGGTCATCGTGTAGTTACCTAAATTCTGTTTCCGTGAGCAACCTTGATATTGAATCAACTTTTATATGGACAGGGGTGGATACACAGTGCTTATCAACACATGGAAGAGGAATTCTCTACTTAAGCAGTCTGTTGCTCATTATGCATCCTGCCATGGAACTGATGCAATACGTGTCGTGTGGAGTGAAAGTGATCCTCCTTCAGATAAGCTAAAAGATTATCTTAAGAATGTAGTGTTGAAGAAGTCGCAGACGGCTCACAAGCCCAACTTCAGATTTGACCTAAACGAGGAAGATAACCTAAACAATAGATTTAAGCCGATTGAGGATCTCAGAACCGATGCAATTTTCTCTGTGGATGATGATGTAATTGTTCCATGCCCTACATTGGATTTTGCATTCACTGTATGGCAAACTGCTCCACTCACAATGGTGGGATTTGTCCCTCGCATGCATTGGCTGAAAGAGGAGGTGAGCAGTTTCCACTATTCCAGAATATTTTGACTATCTTTCGAAGTTGCCCTTGTTATAAAGTACTTGCATTTAAACATTCACTGGTTACTATCTAATTCTTATAGAGAATTCCTTCCATATTATTCAAGAAGCAGCTACGCAACATTTCATCTCCACTTACCTTTTAGATATGCTGTTGTAATGGATGGCGAATGCTAAATGGTAGAATTAATATTATTTGGAATAAGTCGCTTCCGTTATTTCTGCATCGAGTTTCCAGATCCACCAGGACTAGCAGGTCATAGAATTTATGTCTTCCCAAAAGAATGATAGCCTCTTACGACTTACGTGCTTCTATGCAACCGTTAAAGGGATTGACTTTGGACAGTAAAAGGCAGTTGTGGAAGACCCAGCCAAAAAGGTCTTTCCACTAGACTCTCTAGAAGTAGAGCTACGCTGCTTTGACATTTCATTTAACAAACTTGCACCATTCTGATAGGTCATAATGCTCGACATGATTCCTGTTATTTGAAGGGGGACATGACTCTCCAACGCATGAAATAAGTTCTAAAACCTAAATTAACTACATTTTTTACTTGAAGAGAAACATGATGTATATCACTTTCTATACCATGCTTCCAGTTGTGATATATGAATGGTGAGTCGAAGTACCCATATCCAAGGTCAAGACTCCTATTATGTCTGAGTCCCCTGTGCCTAAAATTTGACACGTGTCAGAAATCTAGATATGCACTTTTACCCGACTCTCACTGCTTTGAGTTGTTCTTGTCTACGTTTTAACTGCCATATAAATTATATTTGAAAAAATACATGTCTGTCTGTTATTCTAATCCATGCACTAGGCCTTTTATATTTTTATTTCACTACTATATCAAGAAATAGATAAGCAACTATAGTCCACTTTTATCATTTCTGACTGGAAGAATACTTCTCAATTAGCACTAAGTCTTCTCAAGGAACATATGCATAATATCCACGTCAACACTCACTCCTTCCCCTATGTATTAGAAAGTAATTTCTCTCCGCACCATTTCTTCATCTTTCTGTCGATTATGCGGAATTGACTCGCTGATTAAAGTATTGTCTAGTTCGGATTGCAACTCATAACTTCAACTAGACTAAATGTTAGGACTGTCATTTATAACACTTTTCAGCCTTTCCTATAACTTTAAGTAGGCTACAAGTCTTTTTGACATGATTTTTTCAAGTTTCCTGGTATAAAAAATTCTACCGATTTAGTATGCCGAAGTATGATTTTATACATATAATACCCAATGATGAATCTCATGCGCCTCTCTTGGAATTTACCAATCTTTGCTTTGCTTTGATTTTGTTTGGCATAATTAAATCTCCATAACCCATAGAAAAATGGTATGGTTCATTATCAATATGGAGGATGGTGGTCAGTTTGGTGGACGGGCACATATAGTATGGTTCTCTCGAAAGCTGCATTCTTTCATAAGAAGTACTTGGAGTTATACACACACATTATGCCAGCATCATTACATGATTATGTAAGCAGGGAAAGGTATGATCAAATGAATACTATTTTATGTTTCCTTATTCTAAGATTTTTAATTCAGTATATAGCTGCTCTGCCAACTTTCATCACTGACCTCTATTGTCTGGCAGAAATTGTGAAGACATTGCTATGTCTCTTCTTGTTGCTAATGCCACCGAAGCTCCTCCAATATGGGTTAAAGGTATTATTTGCTTCTTCTAAAGGTCATAAAAAATGTTCATGAGTACATTTATCCATACAGTGTCAAATGTCAAGCATTTTAACTTCTGTCTTTCTAATTAAACCCTACTTAGCATTCTCCTTTCGCTCCTATTATTCTTTCGAGCAAGGTCTATCCACACGATAATAGGGTTCCAAATAAAATATGGCTAGCTAGGTTCTATCTCGTTGAGCCAGTTGATGTAAAAGCTTATACTGTAAATGTAGGTGGGGTTCCTTTTTCACATAAAAGCCACTTGCACAATTCATTTAAGAGTAATGCTATTTTACCCAACTGGTATTAAAATACCAGTTTAGGTGTCACTAGTGTGACATTAATTAAATGAGTCACTTAATTCTATCATTCATTAAGTCAATCACACCATGTCATCTAGACTGATGTTGTAGCACTAGTGGTACTAGATAGTATCATTCTTCATTTAAATGGGTGGCGGCAAGACTTGGACCATGACCTTTGCCTAGTATGATACTATGTTGAACTAATTGGCCTATAAGCTTAAGGTGTTACATGAAGTTGCATGTGTATCATTTAAATATTGTTCAAATACTATCAATATAACTCTGAATTTGGTATTTTAATAATGAAGCATAAAAGTATGTTTGGGAGTTGTTTATAATCAGTTTAAAGTATAAATGGATAAAAACAAGTAATGGATAAATGTGTGGTACTTGTGGGCCATGAGATATGTGGATAAAAAGTTGTTTGGCACTTTGGCTGATTATAAACAAGAGGCAAACAAGGGCTAAATTTCACTTTCTTCTCGGAACTGGATTTTATGATGATTTTTTGAAAAATCATTTTTGGGAATTCATAAATAATTTTTTGGTTTAATATTAAAATTTTCTATTGTGCACTCTTTCTTTTTAAATCTTCCAACCACACTTCAAAAGAAAATTTTAATTTTAATACAGAATCCTTGTGGAATACATTATTGTTTGGCTACAGAAGTAACACCCTCCACCTTGATTTGGAGGTGTCCATTATTTTGGATTGTATAGCCTTTTATGGTCATGTCTGGACAAGATGTCTAAGAAGTTAAGTGCCTGAACGCAATAATAAGTTAGAAATATCCGTACCTAATCCCGAATATCGCCATCCATCCCTAATTGCTAGCCTCTCACTTGACTAACTAAAGTTTTTAACGATAAATTCTCTATGTTTTCCTGAAACACTGTTCCTAAACTTTCAGGGAAGATCTATGAAATTGGGTCATCAGGGATAAGCAGTTTGAACGGGCATAGTGAAACGAGAAATAAATGTCTCAATGATTTTGTTTCCCTCTACGGTACCATGCCTCTGGTGCCAACCAACTTAAAAGCTGGGGATGCAAGACAAGAATGGTTCTGGTGATAACACGTCTTTTGTAACATAAATGCTGCTGGTTGCTAACGTATTGGTTGGCACTTGCATCTTTTCCCCATACCTCGGTTTGTTGTTAGCTGTATTCAATGTGTATTTAGACTGATATATGGTGAACCTAGACCACTTTGATGTTAAGAAAAGCATGCCAGTACTATGACATCTTATTCATAATAGATTGGTTTCTAGTAGGACGAGTCTGCAATAATAAGATATTACGATCGTCACAACACGGGATGTCATGAAAGATGTGGTTGAAAGGAATGTGTGTTTTTATTTATCTGGGATCGCAAGGGCATTGTCTTATTGGTGGAGGAGAACCAAGTTCAAGAATTGATAGGGAAATTTGGTATGGATTTTGAAAAGTTAAAAACTGCTTCTGGGATTATAAAGCTACTTTTCAACATGTTTGAAAGTGTTTTATCTGACTAAAAATGTTTTTAGAAGAAGTTGATCTAAGATAACTTTCTTAAAACTCTTCTACGAGAAATAAAAGTTATGACAACTATGCTCACGCCGAGAGACTGCCTCAAGTCAGTCTGCAAATGCACCGCAATGTGCGCACAAGAACTTGAAGGGAACTAGTATATGTAGGGATGGTTACACAACAGCTCTTATTCATGGCATCATATTTTATACTTATGATTTTTAATTTTTGTTTATTGTAGTTCTAATGGATGACTCGATGCTCCTTACTATACAAGGATGTGCGTTATGACAATCTATGTTGATTGCCGTAAAAAAATATTTATTTAACACAGGCAATGCTCGAGGTGAATTTTTATTAAATAGCTATACAAGTTTTTAAGAATTTTAGGTGAAAATTCCACAATATATCTCTTCTCGTGGAGAAAATATATTTTGCTTTGAAAAGAAAAATAATATTTAATAGATGACAGAGCTACAACTTACACGTGACAAAAGATTACATAAAATGCTTTATGTTCATGAAGATTACGATCAAAATCTTAATTCTTTTCTATAAATCCTTCCGGTCACCCAATTATTATTTCTATATGAAATTATTATTAATTATGTAGCTAATAAATTATATGCAAAATAATTAAATACATGGTGTCTTGATTTGAAAATAAGAAGAGACGCCTCACGTGGCTTTAGTTCTAAGAGTGGGTCACGTGGATATTTAGGGTGTGTTCGGTAGATATTAAAATCGGATTAAATTGAAAAATTAGCCGTTATTGTTGACTTTTATTAGACGAGTGAAACTCATTAACGATCATATTTTCAATTTTAATTAAATTTTAATCACCATCGAATAAACCCTTAGACTTTGTTCATATTTAATCAAATGGTCCAACCAATCCCCCCACATGGCAGCCATTTAATTAAAGAAATTCCACGCTCCTCTGTATTTAAAAAAATCTCTTATTTTATTGAATAGTTTGCTTAACCGACAATTTAAAACTCTCAATTCGAGCCGACTAACTTAACAAAACAATTTAATATTTTTCTCGATGTCAATACAAAAGAATGTAGAATTTATTTGTTTTTTAGTAAGAAATATTATTTAATAACAAGATTCGATTCTTGCACCATGAAAACTTGATCATAAAATCTAAAAGTAAAACACACAATTTCATTTTCGATACAATATTTTGTACAAATGAAAGTACGCTAAAATATCTGAACAAAAGTAGGGAAATTGAGTTTGGAGCCCACCTCGACCGATTGGTTATGATTTTTCTCATAAACCTTTGAACGGATTATTTCCACTTCCCAACAATAATTTCTGAAAAATAAATCGATAACCCATTACCTTTGACTCTGAAAAAGACTGATCGAAACGAAGTGAAAACAAAATCAGAGTTTCGCTAGAAGAAGTTGAACGCCTCTCTCTCTCTCTCTCTC
>CAIGRK010417103.1:0-16629 GCA_903798315.1 Fraxinus greggii | reverse complement strand
TTCTTCAGCGGCCTTCCCTTTTCAGGGGGTCTTACAAATGGATTTCTATCTTAGCATATTCACATTTTTATGGAATATTAGCAATCTAATTACTGATGTCTTCTCCAAATGTCTTTTCTTGGGGCTTCCTTTTGTTCTTTTTTTTTTCCAAGGGTTAGAAAATTCCTTTCAATTCACTTCCAACTGGCTTTTTCCCACGGGACTCTCGTGGTTAAATGTATGGATTCTCACAGACGGCGCCAATCTGTTGACCCTAAAACTGAGTCAACAAATATCGGGCCACTCACGCCAAGTCAAGTACTGTTCCGGCGCGTTCCTACCGAGAATAACGACTGTAGTAAAGAGGAAATGGACGCGAGAGACAAAAATGTTCGAGCTCCGAAGGGTGAAACAAAGACAATCGCGCTGACAACGATTACCAGATAGAAACCAAACTAATCTATGTAGCCACAAAATAGGAATATGTGGAATGATAGATGAAATGTTAATATATTTCCTATATTTCCTTCAAGAGTTTAAGTGTGTATTTCGAATTTATGATTGTCAATTTTCCAATCAATTATCCCCCCTTTGAGTTACAAAAAGACCGTATTTACACTACATTGGCCAACTGGTGTCTGTTGGATCAGAACCACGTGGGCTCATCTCCTTAATTGGGCCATCACATCACTTCTAAAAGATTTTCAAATCTATTACAAGAGACAGCGTCGGTTGCATGAGCTTCGGACGAGTTGAGAGCTTCGAAGAGATCTTTTGAGGTGGTTCTCTGCAAGGACTTCAATTTTGAGGTCCGCTTCAGCAAGCATTTCGAATTGTAGAGCGACTTCGGTTTTGAGGTCTGCTTCAGCAAACACTTTGGCTTGTAGAGCAAGGACTTCGATTTTTTTGACCTTTTCGTATTTTGACCTAATGGGTCTTTGTTTGACTTTCTTGTTGACTTTCTGCCTACGTGGCTTGTTACGAGACACTTTTTCTTTGAGCCTCGGAGGCGAGGCATAACATATATCATGTATGATGAAGCAAATATTTTTATAATAATGTAAAAATGATTAAATACTTATATTAATACAAATTATTGTTGACATTTTCCTAAATAAAATGATGAATTATCTGAAACCTAGTATAATAATTATTTAAGGTTACAAATGTTAAGAATATGCTTGTAAAACATCACATTTTGTATTGTACTTTAAAGTTTATTAAATTATCATAATGACAAGATTCACCTTGAAAATAATAGTGAACTTGAAACGTGACTCTAGTCTATTGTGAATGCTAGACCCATAGTCGGTAATGTAGCAATTTTCCAAGTCTTGCAATTCTTCGATTTCTGATTCATATGCGACTCCATCAATTACAAGAGAAACAATTCGCAATCACATTTAAGGTTTACATGCAAGGACATAAACACCATCAACTATCGTCGTTATCATGGTCATGTAATTTCCAATGGCGGCATCGTCTCGAACCATGCCCTTATTCCGTTGACACCACCAAAAAGTGGGTCCTGAATAATGAACTTTGAGGGCATTCGAACTCTTGTTTATAAGAGAAACGTCCCTATTAACTTCCAAGTGAAACCCTCCTTCACTCCCTTTTGTTCCTGCTACTGAATGCAAATAAGCAGGCTCTAAAATATGCCGAGTTACAATGTCACCAAGGTACTTTAGAAAAGGGGAGATTGTGCTATCGACTAATAGCTCGATTCCGATTCTAGTGTATCCAACTGTTGGATAGTGAGGAACAAGATCTTCTTTCTTACGAACACTTAGTATATGAAGTTTTTTCATAGACTTCAGAATTTCCTTAAAATTCAAGTCCCCAACTTGTGGACTGCCAAATTTGAATGCTGTCACGAGACAAGGATTGTTTGGTTTGTCACTCGGCCTGTTGTAACCGTTGGCTACAAGACGCAAAATGTGGCATGTTACGGTTAGCTCATTTCTTCGTTCTTGAATCTTTCAACTTGTTGCCTTACCTCCGGCAAAACCTGGTCATTTAAACTCAATTAACAATGGAATTTACATTTGGTTGCTGGGGAATCCCACATAGTTCAAGAAAATTCCCAAAAAAATGTAGAGGTTGAATCCACTTGCGTGTCAGGTCAACTCACACGGGTAACAACCGAACCATGTTTGAATGCATTACATTTGAAGTCAATTTCCCAAGTCTTAATATATCTAAATGAATTAGAATATACCTGGTCTTGTGTACTTGTTTTGTGGTATCTCGATCGTTTATCATTCGAAGCATAAATAGAAAGCACACCACCGTGTACTTTAGCTTCACCATTTAATTTTCCAAGAATCTTAGTTGCTGGTACAAGTGGGAAATCAAAATCTTTCACCCATTCCATTGCTTGAACTGTTCCTCTCCATGCAATCAAAATATCCCTTCTTCCCAATGCAGTTTTTCCTTCATCAGTTGAGACACCTACGTACCCCATCCAATTTAATTATTTGCACCAAGCTTCACTTGCTAATGGCTTCATTATAAATGCATTTTGGAACACTGATGCTAGATGTTGCATATATATACTTTACGATTTCGTACTTGAATGGATTGCCTTTTTTCTAATCCCACCCTGGCTAATAGGTTCCTCCTCGAATATCTGCTCCCTGCATAACTGTCAAAAGGCGAGGACACTCAACCAACACTGCCAGTCAGTCGTTAAAATCGTTCATCCATTAGACCTTTAATAAAAAAATGAATATTCTTGAATGCACCGTGTGGTGGTATGTGAGACGTAACTGTTAGGTCTCTATTTATAATTGGCTAAGCCTTAGACAAAATTACAGTAATGGAGTTGTAATTAAAGTCAAAATAGTTAAGAATTGATATTATAGTCATTGGAGGAGTTAAAGATGTCCAACAAGATAATATATGATCAATGAATTGCAATTAAAAGTCAAAGAAGCGTCAAAGTGTAGTACAAGTCATACTTTAAATTCTCAGTTACAAGCTGCGATGCATTTTTCACATAGAAAACATTGAATTTGAAACATTTTATTTATAGAAGAATTGTAGCCCTTTGAGTTAGCTTTCCAACACATTTTGAATCTCTTCAATTGGATATCGAAAGAGAAAGTTATGAAGAAAATACTGACTGCTGCTCAAGGACCATTCACTAACTGTCAATTTGGCACCCAGTGATGGTTCAATGGACAATAACCCTAGTTCGCATAAAATTGTTATTTTTTTATCACAAACAAACCTAAAACACTTCCATTATAAATATAAAAGCCATGGAACATCCCAAAGGGTGGTTGAACTTTATTTTTATTATAGAGATCATTATTTGAAGATCAATTACACATTCTCAAAGATATATTTATTCAACCCCAAGTCCATTGATTGATATATTCATCCTAAACATTCTTTGTTATTGGTTGAGTCTTGAATTAAGTCAAGAGAACATGCTTTGAAGATCAAATATATATTCCAATATTCTCTTGCTTCAGCCTTAGATCAAAATAGAAAAAGATCTTTGATCAAATACCAAAACAAAAAACCTACATTCTCCAATAAGCTTCAGAGTTTTGAAATTTTGGGAAGAGATGTTTGGAGTTTCGGCACTCAAGGATGAGGTTTGTTTTTTGTTGATCCACAATGAGAGAAAAGTAGCTTAGAGTTCTAAGAAGTGCGGGCATGCATAACAAAAACGAAGTTCCTTTGCGATTTACAAGTTAGGTGCCCATAGTGAGCTAATGTTTAGCAGTGTCTAGACTGATTGTAAGTTAACTTTTATAATGAATTTTACTGACAAGTTTATCCGGAGGTTTCTGATCCCGAGTTGAAATTTTTCTCCGTGATCATATTTGGTGTTATTTATTTATTTGTTGATCCGATTTTTTGTGATTTTTAACTATGAATTAATTAAATTAATTACCTTAATCATTTAGAAACTATTAATAAGTGACTCGTTGCTTTTAATTGGTTTAAACTATTCGGCTAATTTAAATTTCAGTTTCGTCTAATTTAAATTTTAGTAACCTAAATAAACCCATGTTTGATTTAGCTAAAAAACAGAATTTTAGTATATTTTGATAAAAATATTATTGGAAGTTGATAAAAGTTGTGACTTTCATATAATGTGTGATTTTAAATGAATTTGGGGAAAAATAAGTTTTGGAAAAAGGGGGGCCAAACATGGATTAAATGATTTCACAATCAATCTTGCTAGATAAACAAAATCAATGACATGATTTAAAAAGAGGGGTCACGTGTCAAAATTTCATTAGACAGTCTGAAAAAAAAATAAAAAGAGGAGCCACACAGGTGCAACACGCAGCACCTGTCACCCAACCCTGTCAAATGCCCCTGTTCGAGTAATTAAAAGCTCAACTATATACGAACACTGACTAATAGTGAATCCATAGTGAGCATCAAATAAGGCAAAGAATAGCTAACGTCTTTTGAACTCATTATATACAAGATGTTACATCGACTGCCTTCATTTTCAGGTTTTTTTACAACTTTCTCGCGAGGATGAAACATATACATCAAGAAAATTGGAGAAGGCGGCAGCTAAAGGGAAGAATAAAGCCTGAAGGTAAGTAAAAGAAAAAAGCCGACTGACCACACACAAACACACCACCCAAAAATGAAAGAAAAGGAATATAGTTTCAACCTCCCACCTAATTGAACACTATTGCTGGTCCGTCCAACTCTACAATTAACAAATCAATATATAATGGAGAAACAGGGCAAAATTCTAAACTAATTCTGCCTGCCTCCAAAAGAATATGCATCCAATCCTTCCAAAGGCCTACGCCGATAAAGGCTAATCAAACTCTACAAACCCTACACTTCAATCATTGACTACAAAATGCACCAACCCAGAGTTATCATGTCAACAAGCATTGCTGCCACCAGCACAGCAAGATAAGTACAGAAATCTACCCCTTGTCCATGTTTGTTCATCTTATCCAGTCAGTACCCACAAATTTGGAATGTCATCCCAACAATGATGGGCACATTCTTAAGGGCCAGAAAAGAGCCACATTGCAACCACTAGAGTTTCATTAGACACCATCTAAACAAGTCTATGCTGACGTAAGCCCTTCCCAAATTGCGGTTGAATCAATCGGGCATACAAACTACTCTTCCCCATTAACGTATCATGAGTACCTTCCTCCACAATTCGCCCACCATTAAGTACAACAATATTGTCTACATGCCTCATCATAGCAGCACGGTGAGCAATTAGAATCGTTGTTTTGTTCCCCATTACTAGTGTGTCAAGGGCTTCCTGCACCACCCGGCTTGACTCGGATTCGATGGACGAGCTGGCTTCATCCAATAATAAAATTGGTGCATTTTTCAAAATGACTCTGGCAATTGCAATTCTTTGCTTCTGTCCTGGAGTCAGATCTACGTCCCTCATTCCGACGTGTGTGTCATAACCATGAGGCAAACTACTGATAAAATGATGAGCATTAGCTATTCTTGCTGCCTCTTTCATCTCTGCTTCACTTGCATTATGCCTAGCATAAATGATGTTTTCTCTTATGGTAGTTGAAAAGATTATCGGCTCCTGCTGAACAAGACCTAAGTGGCTCCTCAACCATCTCAAGTCATATGATTTCAAATCGCGCCCATCCAGTAAAACCTGACCAGCAACTGGATCATAGAATCTTTCTATCAAAGATATTATAGTGCTCTTTCCAGACCCTGAAACACCTACCACTGCTATGGTTTGTCCCCCATTGACTTTGAGGCTGAAATTGCTTAGTACAAGGATTTCTGGCCGAGTTGGATATGAAAAATCAACATTTTTTAACTCTATGCTTCCATAAACATTGGGAGGTTTCAAGGCCGAATTATCATCTGGGTCAATCTTAGGCACTCGATCAATTATTTCAAAAACTGACGTCAGAGATTTTCTTCTTTTGAGAATATATGGAGCTAAACCAAAAGGTTCAACCAGTGCAAATGTAGCAAAAGAGAAAACCATGTATTCCTTCAGAGCTGTAGCCAAATTCGTATACCCATTCTTGACAGAAAGGGCAGTATACCAAAGCAGAAGAGCATTGCAAGCAAAAAGAAGAAACTGGGAAAAGCCAAATGCAAAGCCAATTGCAACTCCATGGAGAAAGCTTTTCTTGAATATTTGCCGAAGCTGCAACCTGTAGAGCTCCATTACCTTGTTACCAGCACAAAATGCTACAACAGTATAAATATTTCTAACTGCATCCTCGAGGACCAAAGAGGCCTTCCTATGCATCTCCTGAATGCCCTTTGAAAATCCAGCAAGCCACAATTTCTGCACAATTAAGTTCAACATACTGTGAAGTTTGGGGGTTAAAACGATATGGCATTATTATTAAATTGTTAACAGTCAATGTGGGAAGACAACAATATTTGAGTAGGGGAGAGCTAGTAACACATCATCACATATCAATTCTGTTAGGATTGTTCCTGAGGTAATAAAAAAAAAATATAACATAGCAAACTACATACCTGGGCTATTGCAGAAACAGTAAGAACAGGCAGAGTAGACAAGGCCACAAGTGCCAACCGCCACTGCAGTAACATCCCAATGAGAACGGCCACCATAACAGCTGCGGAGTCTTGTATAAATATAGATAGCCGGTTGCTAAAAGCAGCTCTAACAAAAGTAGCATCATTCGCCAAGCGCATTGACAAGTTATCAGCACTGTTCTCTTCATCGTCAAACCATCCAACTTCATTGCGAAGCATTGCTGTTGAAGAAAGCAGTCAGAAAACCACAGCATTCATCAGATTAAATTCATTATTCACATAACATGCTTACAATGGCAAAAGTACAGCTTATTCAAGATAAAAATAATAGATACAAATATGAGTCAAACCAGCAAAGAATAAAATTACCATAGGTATGTAATCAGGTACCTGAAAACATCATTCTCCGAACACGTTCAGTCATTTTCTCCCCCATTATGCCAAAATAGAAGTGCTGCAAAAAGTTGGCAATGACTGTTACAATTCCCATGCCGGCAATGATTAAGCACCACCTGTCTACTTCTTCGCGTAAGTGATGTTTTTCATCTGTTCTATAATATGCTGTTACTATGAGTGAGATAACATAAGCAAGCACGGGATTAAAAGAGCCAAAAATTGCAGCACCAGTGCTTCCTAAAACAGCGTAAAGCCACTCTGCAAGGCTAAGCTCTACAAGCCTCCAAAACGATGGCTCTCCTTGAGGATGTTTGTCCTTGGTTCCTTGTGCTCTCATTGGCACATCATCGAATTGACTAAGTGGTCGACTAAATGTTTGTGAATGAGAACGTTCATTTTTCGGATCAGATGTCAAAAGTGGCGAGACAGGAGATTCAGGATCTGAGGTATCGTTCGTTTGTCGATGTGCAGGGTGAACATCAATCTTGGGTAGCTCTGGAAGTCTCATTTCAAAACTATCCTGCCTTTTGATAGATGGTACTTTATCTGTTGAATCCAAGGAAACACCATTTTCAATTATTTGTTCTGACGGAGGGCTCGGAACCCTGGGAGATGTTTGAGAGTCAAATGTAACATCAGCTGGCCTAAACACATGGAAGCCAGATACCCTTTGAAGAGATGGTGACTTGGCCATTTTAGGAGATGATGGCTCTTGGAAGCTGTGACTTGCGGAAGAATCTTTTTCAATCTGGAAAGTTGCAGTATCCTTGTAGTTCCTCACTGGCATCCTGATGAAGATAATGAAGCCATGTCAGTCTGATAAGTTAATTATCAGTATCAGCACAAAAATGATTATCACACAGGGAAGGGTTCCCAACAAAAAAAAATGATCTGATAAGATATAAATTCATTTTTAAACAAACGATCATTCACAAACAACATATCATGATGTTCCAAAACAGGCATTATATAGCTCCTCTACAGTACCTCCGTGGAAGTTTTGCAGCTTCTTCATTTTTGAGAAGCTCAGCATAAAGGCCATCCAAGTTTATTAATTCATCATGTGTCCCCATTTCAACGAGTTGGCCTTCTTCCATTACAGCAATGTAATCAGCATTCTTAATCAGACTAAGCCGTCTAGCAATTATTATTGTTGATCTGCCTAGCATGAGGAGATCCAGCGCCTCCTGAACAGCTCGTTCAGCTTCAAAATCAAGTCCACCAGTAACCTCATCTAGCAGTAGAATAGATGGATTAGAAAGCACAGCTCTAGCAACAGAAAGTTTAATTTTCTGCTCCTCTGACATTGCTAAACCGGCCCTACCAATCTGAAAATCAAAGATTAGTTGATGTAATGCAACGAAAGTTGAACAGATAAACCAGAACCCAATAACAGATATAGACATTTATGCAAATAAACCTGAGTATCATATCCATTATCCAGCGAACTGATAAACGTATGTGCATGTGCAATTTTTGCAGCTTCTTCAATTTGGTCTAAAGAAGCATTTCGTCCATAAGCAATGTTTTCTTTGATACTCAAACTTAATAAAGCAGGTTCCTGGGTGACTAAACCAATTTGGCTTCTTAGCCACTCCAGCTTCAGATTTTTTATATTTTCACCATCTAACAGAACTTCACCTGCAAGAAAGAGCAAAGGATTCGAAACATTTAGGGAGATACTTGAATAAATTGATCCCCAAAACGTGATTGAAACTCATGTGTTAACAATACCTAATGTAGGATCATAAAACCGCTCCATAAGAGGTATAATACTGCTTTTACCAGAGCCATTTCTGCCAACAAGTGCGACAGCCTTTTTAGCTGGTACAGTGAGGTAAAACCCACTCAATATAGGAATTTCAGGACGGGAGAGATAGCTGAAATAAACATTTCGAAACTCTATGTTTCCTTGTACAAAACCAAGGGTGACTCCATCATGATTGACAGTGGAGGATGAACGACTTATCATCTCAAACAGTCTATAAGCAGCAATTCTCCCTTGTTCAAAAGAATAGAAGTTTGTTGCTGCTTGATTCAGCCCACTATCAAACACAAATGCAATAAATAAGTAACATTGCAGAGTAGAGATGCAATAATTAGAAGTGAGTATGAGTTGCTTACAGGCCACTCAAAATAACAGCGAATAGTGCTGTTACAATTTCTCCCCCATGAGCTTTTCCATGTGTAACTAGGAACCTTCCAACCCAAAGTTGTAAAGCACAAGAACAGATTGCAAGCCCATAAGTGAAACCAAGTCCAAGTCCTTGCACGAGACTTATTAATATACCATATCTCAGAGTAGCTTGAAGTGAAGTTGCATAAGAATATTTTGCCAATGTCTCGTTCGTGAATGCATATAAGGTTCTAATATAAGATACAGCCTGCAGAACGAAAACGGAAAAATAAGAAAGAAATGGTTGCATATGAACATCCCATTCCCAGTGGTACTGACTTTCAAGTGTAATCTACAAGTAGGGGTATGCCAAACCCCCACCTAGGCATAGGTGGTGTTTGGAGAGGAAAAACAAGGATGCTAAATCTGAGTTTGAAAAAGTAGCAATGGACTACTATAAATTCATTAAAGATCTCCTGTATTTGAACAGTGTTATTTCTTCTTTCACATCCTCTACTTTGTCCTGGAGAATATGCATAGACCACGAAAAGCAGTTCCAGGTGCTTCAGTTCCCTGTGGGTCTGAAGATTGTTCAAAATCTGCAGCTTTACCACTTTCATTGACATTTATAAATTTATAGTGAAACTCGTATATAAATTCATTAAAGATCTCTCTTATTAGCACAATGTTTCTTCTCTTTCCTACCCTTTCAAACCTCCCTTCTGTTGGATGGCTATGGCCGGAGGAAGTAGAATTGGGTAAAACTCTTTTCTGGGGAGGGAAAAGTAGATAACGATTTAAACTCCAAAAAGGAACTATTAAATGAATATCTTGTATGCAATAAATCACAGTACTGTTTAGACAACAGCGGAGACATTTGCAAAATAACCTCTCACTAGTACATTCTTATAAATCAGGCAGTTATGTATCAGATTACTAGAGTAAATTAGGTCGTCACTACTTCCATTTATATCAGCAAATAACTAAGAATAGAAGGTCTTTAATAACAGAGATACACACAGAGCATAGAAGGAACAGGCTTGTTTTTGTTGCAATATTTTAATTTCGAATTTTATCTGCAGAACACTTTTGGCTGTGCTTAAGGATTACTTTCCTCAAAGGTAAGTGAAACGAGTAACTTTGAAAGACGTGTTTGGCAAAATAAGTAACTCAGAACTAAGTTTCACTTGCTTCTAAACACAGCCAAACATGTTCTTAGTATGATCTCACGAGACTTCAAAATTATTAACTAAATGTTCCAGCCGATGTCAATTTTGCAGGGAAATTTAGAGATAGAGAAAAGACAGATGAAGCGAGAAGATTTGACCTGCTCTGCAATACTTGCTGCTTCAGCATAAGCATCTTGGATATTCTCCGCAAGCCTATGCAGAAATATATTTGATATTCCTCCTGCAGCAACAATGAATGGACCTGTGGCTAAAGTTATAAGGGCAATCTGCCAACAGTTGACAAATCCAATCACTAGACCACTGATGAAAGTAGCCATATTATGAATATAGTTTCCAACCTGTCACATCAGAATACATTTATTGATATCATACTAATATAGTAAAATAAAAAAGCAAACTAAAAAGGAGTTCATAAGCAGAAATAACGAAACTGAACATACTTTTTCGCTGAGAGCGGATTGAATGAGCAGAACATCGCTCAGCACTTGGCTCACAATGTCTCCATTGTTACCATAAGTATCAAAAAAGCTCATGTCTTGATTAAGTAGTACTTGTACATATCTTGACCTGATCACTGCAGTCTGCCTTTCTCCAGTAAGAATCCAGCACGATACCTCTATTATGTAAAAGATAATATAAGAAATGAAATATCAAAAAGTTGCCGTAGTCAATGGCAGCACAGGAAGACAGAAGCATATCAGGAATAATAATGGCATAGCAGCCTTTAACAATTAAACACCAGGCTTACCAATCCAACCAGCAACAAAAACTCCCACGGCAATGTAAACAATTGTTAAAGCAAGCTGCAAAATTTCAAAGTAGCATTAGCTGGCAAAAAGTATGGACTAGAACATCCTTACAAATTTCATATCTATGTAAATGAAAGTTCACCAGTTTTTCGCTAAGAGCAGATTTACTCTGTACCGTTCTTCGTAAATGTTTATGGGCATATCTATGTAAACAAATGGTTTGCACAGTTCTTCATATCTATGAAAACAATTGGTTTGCAAACTAATAGTTACAGTTTCTCCTCTTTGTAAATAATTGGTTTGCAAGGTCCTTCGTAAGCCAATTGTGCAGTTTAAAGCTCCCAGAAGGAGTACGAAAAAATCACAGTTCTTCGTAAAACAATTATGCAGTTTTAAGGATACCGGAAGGGGTACGAAGAGAAGAAAAACTGTAACTATTAATCTGTGCAAACCAATTGTGAACAATGTTTATGGGCATATAAAAACAAAATTTAACGCCTAAGAGATTCCTTTTTAATAATACAGTGTACACAAAAGAGAAGAAATGACAGTATCATGATAGCACCAAGAAATTATTTAGAAATTGCATTACTAATTTAGAGGGTGAGGCAAGATATTACCTACTTATCATCCTCTTGGTTCCATATCTAATCACAAACTTCTATAATTTATAGGTGGTGCTGACTTTCAATCACCTTCCCTTACTTTTTCTTGGTAAGTGAAACAACTAATTACCCAATCTATTCAACCAAATTTCGGAAGACCAAATTTAGTTTCACCAGCATCTCATCAAATCAAAAGTTTCTAGTCTGATAACAAATTAGCCAATTAAAGTTCCCTTACCCTTCTCTATAAAGAAAAAGAATACTCACAAGTCATCAATGCAACCCAAACAACAGTCAATGTTGGAATGCTCAATCATAACTGAAGTGCAACAGGACTAAAGTTGAGTGATACATCACCACGCCTACCTTGATCTTACACCGATCACATATATATTTTGAGCAAACAATAAAAGCAAAGCTATTTGAAGCTCCCTTCAATTTATCAAGTGGGTTCTTATTTCCAGTCCAGTATATTTCCCAATATATTACTGAAGGTAGCAACAGAACACCACCCCACCACCGGTAAAAATGTAATACATCGATATATGTAATAAAATATTGATTACAGCCTAAGACAAGAACGTTAAAGTACAACATGATATTAATTCAGATAAATTTGCAGCCACAGTCCATAGACTTTGCCAGATAAAGCACATGGGTCCTCAATCAATTTTGTTTTTGACCTTTGTTTTTGACCTGTAAGGCCCCAAACATTCAATTTCAGTGCAAGCCAATCCCCACCAGATGGAAACCATCACCTAGTCACATGTCTTGAATGCCATCTTTCTGAGAGGGTTATTTAAATCAACCAAGTTCAAAACCAATAAAAAAAAGAGAGAAAGAGAAGGAAGAGAACAAAAGAAACTGAAAAAGGAAAATATCAAACACAAGCCCACCATTCCAATTCCCCTCCCCCGCCTTTGTCAGCAGCTTTTCTCTGAAACCCCCCTGCCCCACCCCAAACAAGCAATGAGTCACTGACCAAAGGTCTAAATGGAGAATCCATTTTGATTGCACAATCTGCCAAGTCTCCTAATTACATTACTCACAGTGAAGAGTTAACAAGAAAATCACGAACCATAACCAGATAAAAAGGAGAAAAAAAACAGAGGATTTCGTCAGTAGAGGGCTCGGTAGTGGCATTCTGTAGTTTGCTTCTAAAAAGAATTTAATGTCAAAAAGCTGAATGGAATCATTTTCTTTGATGCTATTTTCCAGGCTACACGCCAAAGATTTGTGGCAATTCAAATCTAACCAGAAACAGCAAGTACAAAGTGGGGTGGGGGATGGCATAGCGGATAAGGTGGAGGCAATAGGGGTGCCGTGGATGTGGGGGTGGGAGAAGGGATTTTTTATATATTCTTCTTCTTCTTCTTCATTTTTTTTTTTTGGTTTTGTCTTTTTTCTTTTTATTTACCTTTCATGTTAGCGGGTTTTAGTGAGAAATTGAGATAAGTTGGCAAAAATAACCCTCTAAAAACATCCTGCGAGAGGCACGCGACAGTTTAATGAAAAAGTGATAGTTTTCATTTAGTATGGACCAACTTGAACCAAAATTGAAAGTTTGCAAACTTAAAGGCCAAAATAATTAGTTGAGGACCGATTGGAAAAGTTTGGGGGCCGCAGCTACAAATTTCCAAAGTAATTCAATATCAATTTGTCACCTTTTAACAGTACATAACGACGCCATCATATCTATTCTCTCATGCCTAATTGGCATACTGATTGATAAATCCCACCTAATACTATCCTATGAAAGCTTTGTTACACACCAAATTAGATCAACAGGCCAACACCTACAAAGTGTATGTACACATTAACTTGCAATAGAAAATTACAATATTTATTGTAGTTCTACTGTGTCTTAGCCACGCATTACAAAACTAATTGGCTTCTAGCTAAATGACACGTAGAACCTCCAAATCATCCATTATGTCTTTTCCATATACACCGTAAAGGTGAAACCTCATCACTGGCCAGTTAACATTTGTCCTAAAATACATATAATACCTACAACAATCAGTCATATTGACAACTTAATAAGCAACAAGTGCAAGAAATTTTCAATCCCCTAATAAACCTCAAACACTCATTCCAGAAGCATTTTGACTACTTGGACGATCCAAACTGACAGTCACTCCAAGAAGCAACTGGTTATCCATTAACTTTGAACTCAGATAAACCCAAAGGAAGCAGAATTATGCTAGAACAAAACATATAAACTTGTTATATAATCTTTATCATCAATTTTCCAAAATAAATTGACACAGTTGATTCAAATATTTTTATTGAAGGATAAAATGAAACCTTAATGCCTCCAGCGCAATGCAAAAAATGAAAAAGACTGACTGATTAAAGTTCATGTTTATTTAGGAAAGTCTCCTCGGTAACAACCAGAAATTTCTCTTCTTCTTGTTCAAACAAAAAATGAAATGAATACATACACAGAATTTTCAGAACTTCTAATGAAACAATCTTAACTTGGTAAATATTAAAGTCCACTAGCCACCCAGCTTCCAGCAGTTGCAAGTCTTAAAAATCTTTCCTAGATATACTGATAATCTAAGTAAGCTAGTTAGATAGTCGTAGTTATGAATAAAAGTTACATATAACGTGTCCACCCCTGGAATACCATAATCCCCTCAAAATCTTGATAACGCTTTTGAATATGATTCCATATAGAGTAAGATACGAGCTTTCTGCTCTATTGGATGAAACAGTACACTATAAACCTGTAATCTGCTCAATTACCACAAATAACATTAATTTAACTACAAATTGAAACTAAAACTCAGGTTTCATAAAAATATAAAGATGCTAAAATTATTATGAATACCTCATTGAACTCGTCAAAGAGCTTATCAGGTGTTTCGGAGCTATGGCGGAGAAGCTGAATGATTTTGGCGAAATAATGCAAGTAGACAACGAGCGCAGTGCCATGGGCGGCGGCGGCAAGAGATCCAACTACCATCAGACCCCAGTCGAGCCGGTCAGCATAGGCAAACAGGCCGGAGAAGGGTACAGCGGCTGGTGGCGGCTCGATCTCATCTGCCTCGGCATCAATCTCGTCCTCCATCTCGACCGGCACGGCATCCACAGCGCTCGCGTCCAGGTACGGTGACGGAGACTCCGGTGGCTCAGACACCTCCGAAACCGGCGTCAATGGCTGTATATGCGGCGGCGACCATCCAAATAACCCCCTCGATATCATCATCTTTACTTAAACCTCAGTCCCAAAACTACTGTATGAAACCCTAGAAAACAGCAAGTTGCTCAACTTAGATTAGATAAATTTTGGATTCATTAGCGGGATTGGAACTTCCCAATCAGTACAATAATCATGAAGGGAATTTGAAGAGAGAAATGAATTGAGGGCGTCAAGTTGGTGACTGACTCGGAGGCTTGACTCAGTCAAATAAGGCGGATGAAAAGTTCGGTTGACACAATAACAGAAATGCCAGAACTAGGAAGGCCACTAAAACGACGACGTCCAGGAGATAATAGTCGTCGGAGGAAGTGTTTGGTTGGAAAGCGAGGGTGAATTGGCGATACAGGTGTGCATATCTCAGGGAGTTTTTGGTAACTAAGGTGAGATGGCAGGTGTTATCCCATCATTGGTTGATTGTTTGGTTTGTTGACAATGGAAGTACGGAACATGAGCAGGGGAGGAGACTATGGAAAGCCAAACGACGACGCATCGCGTGTTTTATGCCTTTTGTGTCTGTGCCAGGCCATATTATCTGTTATTCTATCATTGCCTTTTCCTTTTCTGTATCTAATTATAAGTTAATTGCACTAATGGTCACTGAGGTTTATGAGAAATTTCAACTTGGTTATTAAAGTTTATTTTTGACCCATTCAATCATAATAATTTATATCAATTCAATCATTGGTCATTCAATTAGTAGAACTAGCATATAATCCGATGCACCACCTCTTAAATGTCAAGGTGAGCCAAATGCCATCAATTACTTGGCAAACTCAATTATGTGAAGGTAAAATCTCAAAGAATGTAGGATAAAGTATAGCTTAGATGAAAGATGAATTCGAAAATTTTACTAAGTGAATGGAAAATTCGTCATTTCAAGGCTACTAATGAATTTTTGGGTGAAATTCGAGGTTTGAGAATCCATTTGTCAAAAAAGGTTAAGAATATGAATACAATGAGGTGTAATTTAATAATAATATCTGTCGTTGATAAGGGCGCTTTGCGCACTTATTTGGACTGCAAAACATAGACTATTATTGAGATATATATTGAAAAATGGCTTAATTCGATATAATTTGCATTTCTATGACTACATTGATGAATGGAATGAAAAGTGTGCGAAAACGTGCGAAAAAGGACAAAAGGGAAGAGAATGAAAGTTTAAGGACTAAAATGTAATTATTCAAAAGCTGATCCAAATAGCGAATCGAATATAGAACCGCTCAAAGTAACAAATTGTGATATCATGGAATGCTAGAAGAAGGAAGACGAGGAAGCAAGGCCAAAAAGTAGGTGAAACAAAACTTGGGGACCAAAACGAACAAATTGAAAAATATTTTCTACCATGCGATCGCATGGTAGAAATTTCATGCGGCTACAGAAGGAAAAATTGGTCAAATTTTTCTAACCATGCGATCACATGGGATATAACCANAAGCAAGGCCAAAAAGTAGGTGAAACAAAACTTGGGGACCAAAACGAACAAATTGAAAAATATTTTCTACCATGCGATCGCATGGTAGAAATTTCATGCGGCTACAGAAGGAAAAATTGGTCAAATTTTTCTAACCATGCGATCACATGGGATATAACCATGCTGTCGCATGGTTCAATTAGGCGCGAATTTTCTAGTTTCCTTGTTCAACACGATCTCTTATGGAAAGATATCTTGACACCTTATATAACCCTATTCTCATCCAGAAATTACTGCATGGTTCAATTCCGGCGCGAATTTTTTGGTTTCCTTGTTCGACCCGATCTCTTGTGGAATCTTGGCACCCTATATAACCCTATTCTCGTCCAGAAATAAGGGTTACGCAATTTTTAGAGAGAAAAATATCATTCAAGAGCAATGAAAAAGGCTAGAACAAGGGATTACATT
>CAIGRK010417072.1:0-11063 GCA_903798315.1 Fraxinus greggii | reverse complement strand
TCATTCTGTAATTGTGTTTTGGTGAGAAAAATATCATTCCATTAATCCAGATACCCAACCATTCTTTCTACCACATTGTTCAGAGTTCTGAAAATTGAGAGAATGTGTCGGAGTTCCAGTCTGTGAAGAACAATGTATTCTCCGTTGATCCACAAGAGATAAACGATTCCACAAGGTTAGGAGTGCTGCAGGGTAGCAGATTCCATGGAGAACTTTGGCACCAGTAGCTAATGATTGGTGTGTGGGAACACAGATCCAGAGAGAGCTATAAAGAGTGCAGTCAGGAGATCAGATGGTATGGGTTGTTTAGTCGATAGACTGTAAGTTGTTAAANAAAGGTTATGTAAATGCAGATAATATATTTTGTTCCATTTTATCCTAAAGGCATATTTCCTTAAAGCGTGGTACACAATATCTTATTGGAGTTAACTAAAGTTTCAAGCCCTTCTCGAAGGTTTGCACCAATATTGGGAATTCAAAATTCTACCATCCTCGATAAAATTTAAAATATAAAGAGTGCAGTCAGGAGATCAGATAGTATTGGTCGTTTAGTCTGGTAGACTATAAGTTGTTAAAATTGTTTATGATGGATTGACTGGCAAAGTGCCCCGGAGTTTATTGATTTAAATTTGTTTATTGATTGATCATCCTGGTGTTGATTTACTGATTTAAATTTGTTTATTGATTGGTCATATAAACCTGTGGCATTCAAACTTATGATTAAAAAATGACTTCCATGGTTAATCATCTATAAAAGAATTAAAAAGTGACTGTTATTGTTTAATTCATTAGTATTTTTTAAATTTCGCATTATACATCTATTCACCATCTCTAGTTAGGATCGAACTACGCGTTTTTCAGATATGTTGTTTGATTTGATTCAGGGGATGAAATTTGGGTTTCAAATGAAAGAAGAAATTAAGGGTTGGATGTACGTCTTTAAGGGCGATTTTATTTAGGGGACAATTTCATTGACTTCGTATTTGCCAAGCTTGATGTCATTAACAAAATAACCAAACGTTTAAGCATTTCAAACTCTTCAAGATAATAACTCTTAATAATAATTTTGAAATTATTTTGAAATTTATGTGATTGCTGCAGAAATTAACTTTTACCCAAATTTTTATTTTAATTTTTTATTAATCAAAATTTGGTCACAAGATTATATATATACTCATTAAATTATTTTACAACTTGTTTAAAATCTTCAAATTCATTTTCAATAATATATTTAATGAGATATAAAATTTTTATTATTATTTATCACACATTTAATCAATTTTTATCAAAATTTAAAATATATTTTTTAGCGAAACCAAACAGCGCTTATAGACTAAGCCCTTGTTTGGGCTCAATTTTAATGAGAATTTGAAAAAAAAAAAAGTATTTTGATGTAGTCCACGTTTGGTACAAATTAAAATTTGATTTTAATCTCAAGTCAAAGTCAACAATTAATTTTAACCACACATTTCACGGGATCCACAATTTTTCAACCATACATTCCATCAATTTTTATCAAAATTTACTAAAAATCAGATTTTCAATCTACGACAAATTTGAATTTACTTTTAATATTATTTTATGGAAAAACGAGTGATTAAAAATAAAGACAGAAAAAAGTATTTTTAAGATAATGAAACTTGAACAAGACTAAACGTGGACTCCTTTAAGTCAAAATCAACGTCAACGACCCTGTTTTTTTCTAAATATTTATGGACGAAATTCAATTTAATTATGTAACAATGGAGAGACCGTTGGACTTAAATTTTGTGATGGAAAATCATTTTGAATATTGCGCACAAAAATGCCAAAATAATGGAAAAATTTCTACAAGTGAAAAGAAAGAGAATACATACAATTTTATATCTAAAGAATAAACAGAAAAAACACACACATACATGCAAACACAGGAAAAATTGCAGATTCTGTGTGCATGAGTATGTGTGTGCGCGTGTGATTTTCTCTGATTCCAATTGATTGAATATTCTGTGTTCATCCTTTCTGTTCCTCAACGTTCGGTTTAGCCGTCAACGACAACGAAAAGGTTCGTACTCTCACGCACGTGTATACGTAGTGACATAGCAGTTTCATTCGTGTGTGTATGTGTAGTTTTTGAGAATTAGCTGTGATTTGATTGTTAATTTTTTTATGCATGTGTGTATATTCTTCGATACATAGACTTTGCAGTGTGTTTGTATATAGCTTTGGATAAATTTATTGGTGATCTATCGCTACACAACTTTTGATTAGATTTTTCTGTGTTTACTGATTTGAACTGTTGAATCGTTGATACTCAGCACTGGGTCTCATAATTTGGGACTATTTTCTGGTATTTTCATGTAAAAGCTCATTGGATAATAATAATTTCGATTTCTGGCCTCATATAACACTTGGGAGTGTATTGATGTTCCTTGATCAGTCCTTGGCTTAGTCATTTACGGAGTCTTTGATTTCTTCGTTGAAAATAGTACTAAATTCTTCGGCCAAGACAAAATTCAGTTCTTTGGTTAATTGTTCTTCGATTCAACAGCCATTTATCTCTGGGAGAGTACAATTCAGGGAATCCACTTAACCACGGCGTTGATCCTTGTTTGAACATTTGGTGTCACCGTGGGACTCAACAATCCACCCATTTATTGGTACCTTCAGGGGCTAATTATTGAATTGATCAGAACAGAAAGGAATTCAGTTGATAAGAATTTTTTTTGGTAGAAAGTTTTAGCAATGGGGTACGTGAATACAGAGAAGAAATGGGTATTTCCTCTTGTTATTAGTTCTTTACTGTGTGTTTTCCTTCTTGCAAACTCCTTCAGTATGGGCCTTGTTTCCTCGTTGCACGCAATCAATTCTAACTTTTCAGTCTTCCTGCCCCGTGCTGTGTCCAATCAAACCAACGTTTACTTCGAGGCGAAGGTTAATCAAGCTCCACAGCTTTCTGCTGTTCCTTCCATTCCGAAGTTTGCTTATTTGGTTTCTGGGTCGAAGGGTGATTTAGACAAGCTTTGGAGGACACTACACACACTGTATCATCCATGGAATTATTATGTTGTCCATTTGGATCTTGAATCACCTCCAGAGGAGAGAAATGAGCTCAGTTCTCGAGTGAAAAATGATCCTATTTTTGCTGAAGTTGGTAATGTGTATGTGATAAACAAAGCGAATATGGTTACTTATAAAGGACCTACCATGGTATCTAATACTCTTCATGCATGTGCCATTCTTCTAAAACAACATAAAGATTGGGATTGGTTTATTAACCTCAGCGCTTCAGATTACCCCCTGGTGACTCAAGATGGTGAGCTTTTTCAATTGTCTTTGCTCACATACAACAAGTTTGCACCATCTATTTTGCTCGTCGTTCTTCTAACTTAGCCTGTTCATTGTCGCAGATCTCATGTACACATTTTCCAATATAAGCCGTAAACTGAATTTCGTTGAGCATACAAGCAGTTTAGGATGGAAAGCGTAAGTTTTGTACGTTTGTTTGATTCACATATGATGATTGATAAGATGGAAAACCATTAACACTCAATATATATTTGATTTTCTTGCAGGCACGAAAGGGGAATGCCATTGATTATAGACCCAGGCCTGTACCAGAAAAACAAGTCTAATATATTTTGGGTTTCACCTAGGAGAACCTTACCCACTGCATTCAGATTGTTCACGGGTCAGTTGACACATTTGACTCGTTGATATATTCAAATCGTTCATTTCCCAAATGTAAATTATCAAATCATCAGCTCGATTTGATCCTGTAAAGTAGCATTTCCTGAATTTACAACGCTGTCTGTTTTGCAGGTTCAGCTTGGACGATCCTATCACGTCAATTTGTGGAGTATTGCATATGGGGTTGGGACAATCTTCCGAGAACCCTACTCATGTATTACTCAAATTTCGTGTCCTCCCCGGAAGGCTATTTTCAGACTGTTATATGCAATGCCCCAGAATTTAAATCGTCTGTTGTCAACCACGACATGCACTATATTGCTTGGGATATCCCCCCAAAACAGCATCCCCGTACCCTCTCCCTTAATGATACAGCAAAAATGATCCACAGTGGTGCTGCATTTGCACGCAAGTTCAAGAAAGATACTCGTGTACTGGACAAAATTGACCAAGAATTACTTGGTCGAAGAAATGGTAGTTTCACACCTGGTGGATGGTGCAAAGGCGAGCCCCGGTGCACCAAGGTAGGTAATCCCACCATACTCAGACCAGGTAGAGGCGCACAGAGGCTTCAGCAACTAATAAATAAACTGTTGTCAGCCAAGGTAGCTAAACATCGATGTGGTTAGACTAGTATTGTATTGTTCTTGATAAACTATGGATAAAGGTGCACAAAACGTGCATCTTTCGCCACGAGTTTCAAGAATATTGAGTCTTAAGAGTATTGTATCATAGTAGAGGTCCCCTACTCCTAGCTTGTTTTGGTGGGTTCTAAGTAATGTAGATACCAAATCCCACTATTCAAATGGCCAGTCAAGATAATCTCGCGGTTTAGTCATGTATACAACTCTTCCATTTGCTTGTACGGTTGTACCCGAATCTGCAGATTATAGTTAATCAATGATCAAAATTTTTTCAACTCAATGTACATTTTGACTGTTGATACATTATAATCTTCTATTTATTTATTATCCATACATTCTATAGGATTGATGACTTATAATATTTAAAAGTACTGCCGAACAAGGACTTAATCACGGTCCAAGCTTAATCAAGCTAATGATTTCCAGGGCTAGTCAACCCATCACATGAAATCAAGGACATGACTGATCTAATGCAAATAAGGAAACTGACAATATAATTGACAATCAAGAAACACATGTTCTTTTCAAATATAGCTAGTCTAAAACCCTTTCGACTTGCCTTTTAAGACTTCTCTTTCAACTCGTCAATTCTCTTTAACGATCATTTTTATTCATCCAGAAAGAATCTTTTCCACCCACCATAACACCATACCATATTATAATGATTGGAGATAGTTGGGCTGGAATTTGGAAACAAAAAGAAAAAGGGATCTATTATATTTTTCAATTCAATTCTTTGTTGGTAAATTCACCTTAAAGTGATCAATCGAGTACCTTAATGTAAAAAAAAATAAAAATTAAAAACTAAAGTGCACAAGGGATTAGATGCTAGGGACTGCAATTGCAATTCTTCCATTGAGAATAATATTACTGAAAAAAAAAGAAGCTAAAAAACAATAAAAAGATGAAACTGAATTATCCCTTAGATAAAAATTCGCGCTATTAATAATTTAATTAGAGAATAATTATTGGATTTATCAATAAATGTTAATTAATTAAACACTATAAACCCAACAAATCGACGACGCAACTCTTTCTAGAGAGATAAAGACCAAGACCAAGGCGAAGAAATCTTTGAATCTTTATTTCCGCAAAAATGTTATCCTGTTTAAATTTCAATGCGTACACATTATACAAAGGTAAACAGCTTAATTTAATGTTCGTAAATATTGTTGTTTGATGGTTTTTATTATCTATAATAGGCTGCATTGATCTAGATTTATAATGTTTGTGTAATTCTAAAAGTTCGATTTCGGAATAAGCTTGTAACTAAGTGAAAGTATGTCTCTGATTTATAATTCCCCTTGATTGGTAGTTAGTGTGTGTAAACTGGAATTCCTGTTAGTGGTTTTATAATTTCTAAGTCAATTTTTGCATTGCGGCGCTATTTTTTGAGGAAAATGGTTGAACTTTTGAGTTGAGGAGTAAAGTTGAGCTTTAACTTTATATGATCGATAGATTTGGTGAGTTGATGATAATTTTTAATAACTGAGTTTTGATATCTCTTCTATTGTTTCATGTATGCTGAATTTACTGAATTCGGATTTTGTTAATTTATTTTAGTTTCGTCTGTAATATATTAAGTTATTATTACTTGGATGGTGATTTCTGATTCTGGTATGGTACAAGGGTTTATTTGTGGATGAAGGGGAGATTTGAGGGCAAAAAGAGATGAAGGTTATTTGGGTATTGGAGATATAATGAATGGAGCGTCGTCAAGTTTTGGGTCACTGCAGCTACAGGCACAGAGTGAAGGGTTGCAGGCTCAGAATTTGTACATTGTTCGTAAGACTTCAAAGATATACAGTTCCGGTGCTAGGGAGAAGGAAAGGTTTCTTTCTTGTTTTCTCAGATATTCATGTCGAAGGAAAGTTGGAATGCTGATTTTGGCTGTGTTTGCAATCTTGGTTTTTATGACAGGGTGCATTACAGTCCCTAGAGGTTCGCCTGTAGATCTCTTTCATCATTTTTATTTCCATGATATTAATAAAATGTTATCAATGCTAGACGAAATAATCTAGGATCAGTTAATATCTTGATCATTGAGTCAGTTACATCTGATTGATGCACAAAAGGTATATCAATATTTTCTTTTTTTGGCATATTTAAGAAAAAAGAAATAGATCTTGTTATTTATTATATTTTTCGACTTTTCATTTTCTGTTTTGGTAAGTTTTTGTCACTACACCTTTGCACCAGAGAATGTGTATGTATTTTGTTTGCTAAACATGCTCTGTTTAACATCCCTAGCATAAAAAAATGATTTAAATTCTTTTTGATTTAAATTGCATTACTCATCTCTTGACTGGGTTAATAAAATATAATTGATGTGTTGTTGTCAGAGAATGATTTGGAAAGCTCTGCTTTGAATTTCTATTCAAGATTTTACAACCAGTCTCATCATATATCCTCATATTTGCCTATAAAAGAAGTATGGCAATATGGTAGTAACACTATGATGAATAAAGTTACAGTATGTCATGAGAATACGGGCTGGCATACTTCTCTTTCACATGCTTCTGCTTTAAGTGTCTCTTTTGGTGCTGCCACTGCTTTGAAGAATCCGTGTAAAGATTTTGCATTTCCCCCTCCCCCTCCTGGTGATAGGAGACGAATTGGACCACGCCGTAAGTTGTGTTAGCTCAAATAATTTTTTCTATGTATTTCTTTTTGCAGCATATATCTACTGAGGTTCTAACGCGAATATTGTGAGTAAAAAAAATATTTATTAATTGTAAGAATTGAGTTCCTTTTATTGTCACGTGTCTGTGCCGCTACCGATTTAAAGCTTTTGATCTTATTCTCACTTTATTCATTGTCCTCAGCATGCCCAGTATGTTATGCTCCTGTGGAACAGGCTATAGTGTATATGCCTAGGACCCCTTCTGCATCTCCTGTGCTCCGTCATTTAACTTATATTTCTGAGGAAAATCCTATTAGAACTGAACGACCTGTAGGCTCTGAGTTTGGTGGCTATCCTTCGCTAAAGCAGAGGAATGATTCTTTTGATATAAAAGAGTCAATGACTGTGCATTGTGGGTTAGTGTTACTCCTTTTGTTAGTTTTCTCAGTACGTGGCCCCAATTTGTGGGGAATATAATAATTCAGTCTGAAACCATTTAAAATATGATTCTATAGATTTTATCTAATGCGTATTCCCTTTTCTTTTTTGCCTTTACTTTTCCAGATTTGTCAAAGGATGCAGACCAGGTGATGGTACTGGATTTGATATTGACGTGGCTGATCTGAGGGAGTTGGAGCAATTCCATGAAGTCATTGTTGCCTCTGCCATATTTGGTAAAGCTTAATATAAGCTTTACTAAAGTTTCAAAACTTCATGAATACAATATTTCACCATTGGAGACTACTAATACCACTGCTAAACATTTGGAAATGCTTGCATGTTGTTGTCTGATGTCTCTTTATACACTTAATTTGTCTACCAAGATTATTACCTGTTTCTTTCGGTTTGATTTCCGTACAGGAAATTATGACATAATTCAACAGCCAAGGAATATTGGTGAAACTGCAAGAGAAAACGTTAGCTTTTATATGTTTGTTGATGAAGAGACTGAAGTGTTTATGAAGAATGCTAGTCTCTTGGGAAGTGACAAAAGAGTTGGGATATGGCGGATTATTGTTGTCCACAACGTGCCTTACACTGACGCAAGGAGAAATGGAAAGGTCAGTTCCCTTTGTTTGGAATCTTTTTCCCTTTCTACTTTCCATAGCTGGAAAAAATATCAATTCGAAACAATTTGTATTTTTGTTATGTTGTCGCAAAGATGGTAATGGTTGTTTGTAATATTTAATTGTGGCAGGTGCCAAAGCTCTTACTGCACAGGCTCTTTCCCAACATCCGATACTCTATCTGGGTAGATGCAAAGCTTCAGCTTGTTGTGGATCCATACCAAATTCTTGAGAGGTACTGTAGTATTAACTGTGTTGTGCAATGGCTACTCAAGTTACTTGCTGACTCATTCCTCAACTATATTCCTCAGGTTCTTGTGGCGCCAAAATGCCACTTTTGCGATATCAAGACACTATAGACGCTTTGATGTATTTGAAGAAGCTGAGGCAAATAAAGCTGCAGGAAAATACAGCAATGTTTCTATTGATTACCAGATAAAATTTTATGAAAAGGAGGGTTTAACGCCATACTCTGCAGCTAAGCTTCCTATAACTAGTGGTATGTCTGTTATTTGTATATTTTGGCACATTCTCCGTCTAGAAAACATTAAAATTAGCTTAAACTGGCTAAATTTCTGTAGATGTTCCCGAAGGATGTGTGATAATAAGAGAGCATATTCCCATCACAAATCTTTTCACCTGCCTATGGTTCAATGAAGTCGATCGATTTACTTCCCGAGATCAGCTGAGCTTTTCAACTGTGAGGGATAAAATAATGGCTAAAGTTGACTGGAGCATCAGTATGTTTCTTGACTGTGAAAGACGAAATTTCGTGATACAGGTTTCACTTTTCCCCATTCTTTATAATACGTATGGACGTCATACCATGTTTTTTTTTATTTTTGGTTAGAAGAGGACATTGGGACGCCAATCTGGTGTTTTGTTACCGGGGGGGTTTTTATTTCAAGGGTTGTTAATCTGCAAAATGCTTGTTTTCCTGCAGACCATGTATTAATTAAATGGTTGTAAGGCTGTGCCATTATTTGCATTGATAATGTCCGGTTAAAGAAATTGTCGAAGCAGAAAGCGGTGCATGCATGTTGAAACTAGAAAATCTTTTCTTGTTAGATAATTAGTAGGTTATCAGTTGAAAATATTTTTTAGTGCTTGTTTGGGTTTCATTATAAGTTGCTGAATTTATATCGTGATAGAAAAGAGTGGTGCATAAGTGGGTAGTATTTGTGGTTCCTATAAAATGTGGAGTTTAAATTATAGTTTGACTTTGACCTTTAAGTATAAGGAGATTATAAGAAAGGCAAACAAGCTCTGAATATTCTTTCTGATTGTTTGCATAAAATTTATTCAGTTAAAGAAAGGGTTGAAGAACCTGGTGCCCTGTACCCATGCATGCATATTTGAGAGAGTCAATTCTCTCTATCTTTAGCTAATTAGTAAGTTTGAGCCAGGAAAAAATTAGAAAGACATGTATGAGGTTACTTAGTATTTGATTTATTGCCTACTGGTTTACTGGTTGAGAAACTATTTTCTATGTAATCGTTGGACTGCTTTGGATGTTAGGATCTCCGATTAAGTACTCAATGGTCATTTTTGTTACGATCTTGGTATCTTGAAATTTGTAATGGCCTCTTCTTGCAATAAAATATGGTACTGAGTCGCTATATTCCTGAAACATTGAACATGATAGTTTCAATTTAAAACATGTTGACATTTTTTGTTAAATTGTGGTAATGCTTCTAAGTTACTGTCTAAAACTATTGTAGTAGCTGCAAAATACTTTATCAAGCCATTCATTTACAGGCATATCACAGAGATTTGTTGGAACAAAGGGCACATTTGGCTGTTGCAAGAAGTTATACTCCGCTACCTATAGTTCGTGACAGAAATCCTATTAAGGGACCTCCTGTTCGACGTGGAAAAGGAGATAGGAGATCTGGCTCAAGGAGGCACCGCAAAGTCCCCCGAAATAGGGAAAGTGCTTGAATTCAATTTTCTCCTTTTTGTGCCAAAATTAAGTTTTTAGTCCCTTTTATTTGACAAAAATAGGACATTTTTTTTTCCAGATTTTTCTAGGTTATAGTTGCATATTTTTAGCAGAGATCGAAATACGAAAGAAAAAAAATACTTCAATTTTGTGCAAAATTGTCAATATCAATTCTTTCTTGCTGTAAATACTAAATGCCAATAATTTTGACAAGTTCATGGATTCAGAAATTCAACTGCACTTTTGATATTGTTGAAAATGTCTTTCAATGTAACTTTATATGACTCTTGCTTTTGGAAATTTGAAATCCCTTTCATGTGAAGCCAATCTTCTGGATAATGAACTTTTTTTGGCTTTGTTTACATCTTTCTTCAAAGAATCTATTCTTTCCACCGTCACATTGTTAAATGAATGAAATTATATTCGGGCTTTATCGAACAATGCAATAGTTGAAGATGATTGTTCATTACCATTGCTGACGACACCCTAGCTGTTCTTAACTATAAAGATGACTTGGGGGTTTTTATTCGGCATTTCTTCTTGTCATTTGCCTTTTTAGCCCCTATTTGGTTATGATTAAAATTTAGATTTTAATTTAAGTCAAAATCAACAAGTAATTTCAACCACATATTTTATGGAATTACAACTTCTTAACCACAAATTTTATCAGCTTTTATCAAAATTTTCTAAAAATTTGATATTAATCCTCATCAGACATGAGCTCATCTTCAATTTCTTTGACTTGTAGATCTCATTTAAGAAAAAAAATCCTTACAATATTCTGAGGAGAACAATCAAATAATTTTTTTCTCGTTTTAACTAAAAGTTAGTCATTATATGCCTTGTACATTTTATGCTAATTATCGAAGTTTAATAAATCATTTTTCATCTTAAAAAAACGGAGTGTTGAAGTTAGGGGTGGGCGTGGGTTGGGTTGAGTCGGTTTTTCCCCCAATCCAAACCCAACCCAACATGGTCGGTTTGACATAAATTCAACCCAATCCAACTCATGTAAAGATTGAAACCCAACCCAACCCAATTGGTCGGTTTAGGATCCTTGGATCCAATTTTATTCCCCACGAGTATCCCAAAATTGAATTAGAAACTGATTGATGTGA
>CAIGRK010417003.1:0-13085 GCA_903798315.1 Fraxinus greggii | reverse complement strand
TTATTATTATTATTTTTTTGGGAGATTTGAGCACACGGCTTGTTGAGTGATTTGTTTGTAGCAATTACTAGTATGGAAATTGGTTTGAAGAGGATCTTGTTTGGATCCTATAAGAAGTAATGCCTTTTGTGTTTAGGTCAGAAAACTTGAAAAAGAGATGGAAGAAGCAAAAGATGGGAAGAGAAATGTAAATCTTTTCTTGGTGTTAAGGAGCTTGAACGAGGACGAACCTATGAGGCAAATAAGGAAAAATATAGAAAAAAATGCCATCTTTAAGATGCTAGTAGCTATTATGAATTCAATCTGATGCTCCTCAATGGTTTTTTCAGTCCAAGAAAACATCAAGCTTGATTTCATGTGTTAGTACAATAGTTCATTACATTCAGATTTATAACTCTATGCTAGAGGGTGATAGTATCTATCGTTTGGTGTTTTTGAAAAAAACTCTGTATTCCTGCTGTCTTCTAATGACCTACCCTTGCTAAAATACAGTAGGTATTAGGATGTTTTATGATGTCTATCACAGCGTGCAAGCGGGATAGGGCTGTTTCATTATCTTTTCTATGGATTATAGCTTTGGATCATTCAGTAGTTTGCCTTCTTTGGATATGCAATATGGTTGGGGATTTGGAATTCCTAATTGATTTTGTTTCTTCTTTCAAACTTCAGTTGTTAGTAATTGACGACTGCTAATCCTCTAGTTTGGAACTTTTTCTTTCGAGATTTTATTTTCCATTCATGAAAAATAAAAGATTTATTTATAAATACGAAGTTAACATTTGTATTAAAAGTCAGATATGCTAAGTGAAGCTGCAATCCCTCTTAAATAATGTTCTGGAATGAGCAGTAAAGGCAGAATCCCAAGTAAAGGGATAGGACTCTTGACTTAAGGCTTTCGTATTCATTTGTGTTTTCTCTTGTATAACATGTATTCATGACTTCAATCACCGATGCTTATGTTAGTTTTGTTGTTGATGATATCTTCTTTCTGAATTTGAATTTACTGTATTTACTTTAAATTTTTTATTTGTTTGTATGTTTTCTTTTCTGCAAGATGCTGGATGTTTCTAGATCTTGTCTCATCACTCTAACTGATACGATCTTTTATATTATTCCAGACGTACGGACGAGGTCAAATTGCAGATACCGAAGTACTTGATAGCGTATGGAAAAATCTTTTCCAGGGAAAAATGACATTCTTGCATTGGAACAAGGAAGAGGAGATGGCCCCCTACAGTAGGAGCTCATGGTGGAACTCTTCTTGTTAGGAAAATACCAGCAGCCGATCCATCGTATGGTTTTCCTATACAACAATGTACTAACTTTAACACTCATGATTCCTTTAAAGTTGCTGCTTCAGAATGTCATTTTCGCCATAGTCTCATGCATAACATTCTCTGCTAAGTGCATCTTTGGTTGGATTAGGACTTGTCATTTCTTCGATTCTGCAGTTTTGACTGTAATGGAGCTTTGGGACAAATTTCTGCTAGATATGATAGTTGGACCCTTAATTTGAAACTAGATAATACGTCATAATACGAAACAGTTCATTTTATGATTGTATGAGTTGTTCAAAATCTCCTCCATTAGATCTGTTTATTAGTTGATATATCCAATCTTCTATCATTTGGGGGCCAATATCTTGGACATTTTTACATGGAGATATAAATATAATATGAGTTGTATCTCCACTTTTTCCAATGTATTGTAAATTGACCTCATTAGTTTGTGGATATCTCCATGAGAAATGGGTATCTTGAATGAGATATTGGAGGTATCCAACATATCTGTAATGAGTTCCATCATTTTGAAAATTTCACCAGCGTCATATTTTGCAGGAATCCATAGGCATTATGAAAAAATTGACAGTCTATGGTCATATAGACTATATTAAACGTATCAAGTCAAATTTAATGGCTCGAGTATTGTTATAACCTATATATATATGGTCATTGTTTAAAAAAGTTATTTGAGCTAATGCCTTGAGGCACGTCTCACGTGTGGCTTTTATTAAACGCCTTTTTTTATTGAGGCTTTAAGGCTCAAGGCTAAACCGAAGGACGGCTAAGGCATTTTCTCATTTGTCTCGCCTTTTTTCGGGTTTTTATTATTGATCTCAGCCTTTTCTGCTAATTTTATAGCCTAGGAACATTTTAAGGGCTCTTGTGTTTCTCTTTTTCCTGCCTTCACATGAAAGGGGGAGGAGAAGGTGCCATTGAAGGTGGAGCATGAAGACACAGAGTGAGAAGAAACTGATAATGATGAGAAGGATGATAAGGGATCAAATAAGTCAATGATTCTCTTAAGATTTTATTAGTAGTGATATAAGATACTTCTAGGCGTTTCTGCTTCTAAGAGTAGATATGGGATATTTCTAGGTGTTTAAGTGGATTGCAGTTTGTTATGTGATTACTTATTTCAGAACTTATTATTTCATCCTTTATTGATGCATTATTATTTTTATTTATGTTTGTTTGCAAGTTGGACTTTTATTTTTGTGAACTGGTTTTATTATGTATTTTCAAGATGCTTTATAGTTTATTATGGGCATTTTTGTGTGTTTATATTCTTCTGGTTTGTCTTGAGGCTTATGCCTTGCCTCGGTACCTGATTGTGTCTTTATACATGTATATGGTTGAATCTCACAAGGACTTCAGTGTCTAAATAGGTGTTGTAGTATAGGCTTCACACCTCGAAAATTAATCTGGCGTTGGAATAATTATTATCATATTATGTATACTTAAGCTTCTTTTAAGTGAATATTTGACTGGCTTATCAATTGTAGCCGAGCTGCATGATATATGTTTAATTTTAAACTATATATCGAGCTTGCATTTTTTGGTGCTATTCCTTGCATAATTATCACCATTATGTATGTTACCAAGAAAATATATGAAATTGTGAATTATATGTCATTCGAGTCTGACAAATTGCAGAAATAATTTCCAGAAGTTCTCTTAGATTCCACACTTTTTCTTTTTAAAAACAAAATCACGTTTCCGATTTCGCAGTAAACACAAGAGTTAATGGCTCAGAACTTGGTCCAAATTTAAATCAGTTTTGTTCTTTCACGTTCTCTTTTCATCTTTCATGCACACAGAACACATACACATCAGCTATCAGCATTCATATTCCTTATCCTGTATTGACACCTGCCCCCATATACATTCTTTGCCCAGCTAACCACTATTTCTTGACTTTGACAGATGATAATAATTTTAATGTAATCTGATGATGCCTCTGTTCATAAACAAATTTGTCAGTATTAATGGACTGTTTTAGCATTCCAATCATTACTCTGCGGAATGGGAGCAGGTTTGGCTAAGCTTAAAAAATATGTAAAAGTTACATTTTTAGGTAACCATTTTCCCCAATACATGTTTTGATGATTTAATTTTTCTTAAATAACTATACGATAAAAATGATTTCTTATTTCCAGATTTGATTAGTATAAAAAAATTAATTTTAAAACTTACTTCTTTACTTAAAAGTAAACTCGTTAGGTTTGCAAAACATGCTTGTAATGCAATTTTCCTTAATAAGTTGCGATTTGGTCAAACTTATCTTCAAGTTTTCCTCACAGATCAGAATCCGTTATGTTCGATAGTCAATTTGGCTTCTAAATATTTTGTTTTGACATTTTTTTATCACATTTTGGTGGAGGCTATGAATGTCAGCTTTTATTACACAATATCTGTTTGTTATAGGAGAGTAGGTGTTGGAGATGTGGTAGTTCTAAAGGACCCTATGAGCACGGAGAAGTATCTTGTTCGGAGGTTAGCTGCTATTGAAGGGTACGAGATGGCTTCTACTGATGAGAAGGATGAGCCTTTTGTCCTTGAAAAGGATCAGTGTTGGGTATTAGCTGATAATGAAAATTTAAAGCCTGAGGTATATGCGCCTTTGTGCCTAATGATTATTTCTTTCCTTTTTTTCTCATCATATTTAAAAGGGATCACCATTCCTGCACATCAGGGGAGTCAAAATTTTTATTGGTTCTTAAATTTCCAGGCTGTGTCACTTCTTTTAGAAAGTTTAGAGCTTGTTCGGCAAAGCTTAAAAATAAGTGGATGTTACTTTTAAGTAACGTTTTTGTTGCCTAACATGTATGGATAACATACTTTTATGTCAAATGTTACTTATTTTGATAGTAGCTTATACTTTACTATTAAGAACAGACTCTTTATTTATAAAGAGCATTTTAAGTATTATGGAGAGCATATTTAAATTTAGAGAGTCAAAATTTTTATATACTGCAACGATTTCTCTATTTTGGCTCTTTATTTTGCTTTTCTCAAGAAATATTTATTGATTTCTCTTCATATTTTATTTAATATAATTTTATATATGTCAAATGACTGATCAATTTAAATGTGGTTTGAATATTTTAGGAATTATAGAATTGAAATATGTGATTTATTAAATGCAATCATTGTACGTTAAGAATAGAGAATGAGTTTGGCTCTATAAATTTAGAGAGTCATATGAGTTTGGCTCTATAAATTTAGAGAGTCATACTCATGCTTTATTTTAAAAAGTTAAAACAGATAGTCCATTGGAGTTTATTTTTAAGCATTGATTCTCTAAAATAAAGAGTATTTTGTATTTAGAGAGTCTCTAACATAAGTAACTTATTTTTAATTTTTATTAGTAAGAAAATTATTAATATAAAACCTATATGCTTAAAAGTGACTTTTTTGTTTCCCTTAACATGCTTGTCATGCCTCAAAAAGAAATTTCGCTTAGTTCTAACAGGCACCAAGCAAATGATGGTTGAAGGCATTTCTTGGTGCTTGTTCTTGGCTCGTATTCATTTTCAAGTATAGCAAGGTAAAAAAATCATGTTGCTCGGTGAATATGCCGATTATTTTTCCAAAAAAATTTTGAATTCATCTGTTTACTTATTTGTGATGTTTTCAATCTCTCTTGTAGCAGGAAGCATACGATAGCTGAGCATTTGGTCTGGTTTCTATGACTGAGATTATAGGTAGAGTAATATATTGCCTTAGAACGAACGTGGATCATGGACCTCTAAACAATAGGTTAGCCTTTCTCGATTATTTGGCAATTAATTGTTATTCAAGTTTGTAGGAATTTTTCATCCCTGATTAAATGTTTTGTTACTTCGTCAGTCATTTTAGTTCGAGGAAGGATTTGCCTGTTCTGGAAGTTGAGCTGGATGTTGATGAAATGGCAAAAAATCACAAAGCGTAGATGTGAGTTGCAAAGAGAGAGGCTCTGCTTCGCTTTATTTCTATGTACCGGTTGTCTTATCAGATCTCTTCCAATCTTCCAGTGGGCAACCTCTAAAATAAGAGTTGTTGATCCTTCACAAGCTCGTCTCCCTTCTGGTTCGTGCTCTTTTTCACAATGGCATATGAATGGCCTTAATGAAATCTGAGTTCACCATTGTTCGTGAGACTATCTGCTTCAAAAAGAATGTTCACTTGGAGGTCTTACTTTTATCTCGACCGTTGGATTGTGATTTATGAATTTTCTTGGGTATATTTTGTTGATTTATTTTTTACTATTTGAAGTGAGTCGCTAACTCAAAAATGTTGCACTGTATATGCATTTTGTTTGGGTTAAAAACAAGTAGCTTATTTTGACTTTGACTTGCTTTATTCGTCAAAGTTGCGCATTCTTGTTTCAGAGTTGTTTATAATATGTTTAAATTATAAATAGATACAATCGAATAATAAATGAATGAATAATATTTGTGGATCTCACATGATAAATGATAAGCCAATTATAAACGGACTATAAATGAGAGGCGAATGAAGGAGGGCTTATGCTTTTTTGTCTATTGAGTTACTTCAAATGATCATGGTTAAAGAAAATGATTTGGCGTGAAAATGATTTCGTGTAATACATTAATACTATATTTGAAACCTAGGAATTTTGATCAGGAATTTAATCCGCGCAGTGATATCGACTTTGTTATAGAGACCATCTTAGAAAGAGAATGAATACAAAAATCGATCAACCAATTCGATGAACTACTTTTGCGAAAGTTTGTCGATGTGTAGACCAAATTATGATGTCGATAATATCGTTACATCTTTTAGAAAATTATATTAGTAAAAATTGCAATTCCTAAAAATGTTTCATAATTCTAAACACTTCGGGTAACTGGACTTGGCTGGATTGGATCCAAATTAATTACGGGCCGACCCATTTAAACAATCGGCCCATTTGAAGTAATGGGATCTGCCCCAAAACAAACCTCTTATTTGCCCCTTATCTACGGTGAATATATAGCCACTGCACGCCGAAATTGTGAGTCGACGCCTGAAATGCCACACCGCCATTGAAGAACGTCTTCTTCTTGGTGTTTTCAAGCATGTCGAGTTCAATTAATTTAATCTACAATGCAGTTCCAGGTTTGCTTGTGTGTGAAGTTCTTGTTTTGCTTTTCTTTAGTTGAAGTACTGCATACATGCTCGCACAAAAGCATCAGCATTCTGTTTGGAGTTTCACAATTTGTGGACTTTAAAGAACATTTTTTTAATTAACGTGTTAATATATTAAATTTCTAGCGTTTGTTGATTCTGACGATGCCCGATATCTGCTTGATGAAATGACTGTCTTAATATTGTTACTCCTTCTTTGAGCTAATAATTTGGTTTTATCCGTTTAATTTCTTGAATTAATCGTGCTTGTGGAGCTTGTTTTCTTTGGCTAATATAGTTTGGGTTATTGTAATTTTTAGTTTAATATTTTATGAAGAGCAGTTGTTCTTAATGGCTTTGTTACATATTTTTCCCAATTCTTAGTTTGAAAAGCCCTATTACTATAATTAGGCCCCTTCACCATACAAATCAAACCCTCCATAATCCCAAACTAGACAGTTTACCTCTATTTGTGGGGGTTTGGATGCCGGGATGGGAAGATGACAACGAGGAGGCACAGATGATAAGGAAATTTTAGAAATTTTAAGCGATATAATTCAGTTATAAATTTTTTGAAAAGATGAGGTTTTTCACATCGCAACTCAACTCAAGACCTTTTAGATAAATTCCTCTTTTTATAAGAGAAGTTTAGTACTAATAATACATGACTAGTAATCAAATGTTGACTTATACAGATGGCTTAAACATTAATGTATTGCGACATGTTGAACTTGAAATAGCGCATTTATATAGGTAGCTTCTTTTATTAATGTTCTACTCATAATTATATGAAGGCGTGAAAGGGTAAAAAAGAACGCGAGACAGTAACCATAGTCAACGATTAATTTGGCTTCCAGTTCTGTTGTTCGCGTAAAGTGGCATGATATGTTGGACTATAGCTTATCTTGCTGCTCAAAACATTAATTGCTAAGAGCATGTGGGAAATACTAAATTATATGGTTTTATGACTTTTACCTAGTATATGTGAATCAGATTCCAATTGAAATTATTGAGGTGGATGAGGGGAAATGGAATATTGTCTCTTATTAGCTCTTCATGTTTATAGAGATACCGAGTTCCATTTTCTTATCCCACCAAATGGGGCCATTTAAAGGATGCAACCAATATGAGCATTTGATTCCATGGAGGTTTAAGTAACCCTTTTCAGTTTAGGAGAAACCCAATTTATTCTAGGTTTTTAACATTCAACCCATCAATCACCATCAAGTACTTGAACTGATCATGGGACCCAATTGCAATATATCTGATGGATTCCTGGGAGTTATTATATTGTGGTTGGCATATCACATTGATGTAGCTAGGAACTGTGACTGTAAGATATATATCACATTTGAGGAATATAGTGTTAAATTCTTGGTTTGCTGTCGTCTAATTTCTAGATAACCTTAACGTGGCAAAAGTTGCAAGACACTTGAATTGGTTCTTTTATTTCTGAACCCTACCTATCCACTCCTTGTCTTGAAGTCTTGCATTTATCTGAAATTTCAGGGCTTTGCTCAATGTTGTGTTGGATAGCATGAAATATATTTCTTGTTATAGAATTGCCTTTTTGGTTGTCTTATTTGGTGATGAGATGTTAATGGCGAATGTGGAATTGAAATTGAAGATGCAGTGGCCACTTGTAACCTTTTTCATGTGGGTGTGGGGGGGTTGGGGTGCGGGTGGACCGATTCTGTCAAATGATTGAATAATATATAGTAACAAAGAATCCTGATCAAGTGCATAATCACGAGTCATGACTATGAGTCTATGGCTTGGAGAGGATTGTGGTACAGTTAAGTTTTCGGCTTGGAGAGGATATTTACTATTGACAAGGATTTGAATTTATATTCTCATTAAAAAATTAACAAGTTAAGACTCAGTATCCCTGTTCTTCGTCCCAGCTATGCTACATTCCGGCTAAACGTCTCCACTCACAGAGAATTTTTTATGCAATCTATTCTCCGTGTTACCTTCCAATTTTTTGAACAAGTGTTGGATCCTCTTTTTGGAAGCAACACGTGAACTGGGTCCCTGGTAGATTTTGCCATTGCTTTGTGATTTTCCCTTTTCTTTGAGACTTTTAATGTGCATCCAAATTTCATTGCAGGATATGGGCCACCAGATGCATGTCTCCCTTGCTCTGGAGTTTCAGGAGCAGCAGCGAGCTTATCGCCTAGCACTTCTCGCGGTGACCACAAAATCATTTTTGATGTCAAGATTTTATCTTTGAAATGTACTCCTAGGGGCAGAGCTTCTGCATGCAATGCAAGTTCTGGTAGGTATAAAAGAAATTCAGATTTTTCAAGGCAAAACAAAAGTGGGTTCTCCCGCAGCAGGAACAGGTACAACGAAGAGAGAGATGGTTATGAGAACCTTGAAGATTCTGAAATTATTTCTTCAAAAAATGGTCCATTACTTTCTGTCTCCGGAAACCCAAAATTTCAAGCGACTTCGATTCCAGGTCCTAGGGAAAAGGAAATTGTCGAATTATTTCGAAAGGTCCAGGCTCGTCTTCGTGAAAGAACAGCAGTCAAGGAAGAGAAGAAAATTGAGGATTCGCATGGAAAAAGTAAAGAGAGCGAGACTGTTGATTCTCTTCTCAAGCTTTTAAGGAAACACTCAGTTCAGCAGGGGAAGAAAAATAGCAACAGTGCCAGCACTAGGGACTTTGTCCTTGACCAGCCTGAACAGATAGGTGCGTTTGCTGAAGACAGAAGCACGAGCATCGTAGACTCTAACAGTCTGAAGCAAGAGATGCAACAAAGCCAACCACATGTTACCAGGCCAGCATCTAGCTTCCGTAAAAGGTCTCCAGTGCCTCAAGTCAAATTCCAGCCCATTTACTCAGACGAGGGCTCTATTAATTCTCTCTCACGGGCCAATGTAGATGGGAAAAGCAAGGAGATGGAATCTAATGCTGAACCTGATGTAGAGCCAATTTTTTCAGAAGGAGACGTGTTCGATCAGATATCGGAAGACGAAACTTCTGAAATTTTTGAAAGTGACAATGATGTTGCAGAAGAAGAGAATCCAATCATAGCCAGTCTAAGTGGAATGAAGCTCTCCGAGTTGAGAGCTCTGGCGAAATCTCGTGGTTTGAAAGGATTCTCAAAGATGAAAAAACAAGAGCTCATTGGGTTGCTAAGTGGAGGCTCAATCTGATCTCCAATCCTGTAGTAAGCAGAAAACTTTGGATAACTTTAACATGCTGGAATTTTGTCTACTATTTCTTTTGTTGTTGTATACTGTCTCACTTTTGGCTTTTGCAAGATCTCTGGTTTTCTTTTAAAACCATCTAAATAGATTTTTAGTGGCGGACAAGGGTGCTGGATTCTTTTACTTCATTTAATGTGGTTTACGTCATCTCTATTCGCATTTTTGACTCCAGTTGAGAAAGAGGGCGGCTAGCTCCCTCGAAGGTTTTTCAAGATTGGGGATTATAGAGCTAGGGGATTATTTGGTATAAATTAAAATATAAATTTTAATACAAGTTAAAGTCAACAATGAATTTTAACCATATATTTTTTGAGACTTACAACTTTTTAACTATATATTTCATTAAATTTTATCTAAATTTATTAAAAATTTAATTTTAATGTTCATCAAACATGGCAAAATAAATCTTAGATTTGGTGCGTGACTCATTTAATTGAACTAATAAAATATAGTCACCTACACGGGTGTTTATGCCCATTTCATTGGTTCTATATCTTAGTCCAGAAAAAAGCACTAGCCACTTTCCAAATACTCTCACTTTCCATCATTAAAAGAGAGTTAGATCCTGTTTGATTGCCACATGTTTTATAAAAAATATCACATTCGAGGAACACGAATTTTACTTTAACCGTTTGATTGCAATGTTGAAATTGAAATCGAATTTCAAGGTACAACCACTTTAAACTGCATTTTCTTTGATTCTATAGAAAACAAATTTCCATGGGTTTTGTGGATTTTTATTTTTCAACTAATATGGAATTGAAATTCATTTCCACCTTCGCCTATCGAACAGACTCTTACATAAAATCTCGTACGAGTTTCAAGTTGATCGAAAATTCAGTTTTTATATTACCATTTTAGTCCTTAATATTTCTATTTACTTGCAAGCTAGTCCCATTAGGTATATTAAGGGTATTTTAGTTGATTTGGCATGACTTTTGAAAAGTCAAAATGAGTTTTTGAAACTCAAAAGTTGTTCTTAGAAAAACTTATTTGACTAATTTTATGAAAATTCTTCTTTTAAGTAGAAATTTTTTTAAAGAAAGTTGATTCAATGTAATTTTCTCTAATAGTACTTTCGAAAATGAAAGATCTTTCAAAAATTAGTTTTTAAATAAAAATTAAAATAGCTTTCTTATGAAACTCTTTCAATGGAAGCAAAAACAAAAGTAATGTCAGATTGAAATTGGAAGGGATAGTATGGAATTTCATAGTACGGTCAATTGAAAGGATACGTTTTGGGAAAATCGAACTTTCATCGAAGAGAAGCAAATTAAGGGCTTTCATAAAAATTCTCATATGAGAATTGAAAATAAATATAATAGAGATTGAACGAGGATATTGATTTTTCATATTTATAATTGTTTGGGAAAGATTTTTCCACTTGAAAATGATTTTTTTTCTTTCTTTTTTTTGGGCAGAATGTTTGATTTGAAAGTAGTAATAAGTTACAAGCCCTATAAAATATGTGATTAAAAATAATTTTCTTAAAAAAATTTGATTTTTTTAAGAAAAATCTCCCACACAAGGCCTAAGTTTAACAAAATCAAACGGTTGTGTTGTACGAGAAATATTTGGTCAAAAGTTCACGAAGCATGCTCGTTTAGTTTGATGGCTCTATTCAACAAATATTATAAAAGAAAAGAAAATAATAATAATATTGTCCCAAAAATTAATAAATTGTGATATAGGCATAGAGCAATGATGAGCGAAATCACTACTCTACTCTCAACTCGAAATTCATGAAATAAATTTTGGTGGGATAGAAAATAAAACTACCATACATTAAGGTGTACATTTACTCAATCAAATTAGATTAGAATTAAAAGGAGTTGAAGTTCTACTAGAATTGAATCTAACCGATTAAGTCGGTCCGATTCGAGTGGTTTCGAACAAAATAATCACTCCTTACCATACCCTGACGGGGGCAAAGTAGTCAATTTACATAATGCAATCCTTACAAAATGAATGGATCAGTTAATTATAGAAAAGCCAAATGCATCATTCTAATATTCCACCCATTCAAGAGAATCAATACACATCTTTCAGAGCCCTAACTGTTTAATAATGACAAAAATTAGTCAATTTAACCCACTACATCAAATTTGCAGCTACAAGAAGGTTAATCCATCTTTTTTCCTTCTTTACTTTATTATTTGTCAATTTTATTACCCTGCTCTCTCAAGAGATGACAACAGGGCAGAGTGGGGGAAGTGCCCTTGCTCTGTTCAATTTTTTTTTTTTTTTAATTTTTGATAATTTATTTTTATTGTCCTCATTCATTAAGATAGATAAATAATTTTAGCTGTCATTCTTTACTAGAACTAATAAAACTTCGTGAAATTTTTCATTTAAAATATTAAATTTTAAAAAATAAAAATAAATAAATAAAATAAAAATTAAATGGGACGGGGCACCTTTGCCTGCCCCGTTCTCCTCCCGAATACCCGATTAAGCGGGTTGTCCACGCCCTATTCAGGACGAAGCCCTGCGGTCTCGAGTTTGTTGGGTATTTTGCCATCGCTAGCTCTTTCTCCCGTATGATGCACTGTGAAGAGGGTTGGCGGCAATTCTTGAAAAAAAATAAAAATAGAAGGGCTGTTTTAAAGAGATTTTCCGGCTAATTCTTGAAGATTGATGGATCAAAGAAATGGGATTTTCATGGTAAAGCTTGTTTCTTTCTTGGGCTTCGTCGAGATCTATTTTTCGTTCCTCTTTTAATCCTCAAGCCCCAGGTACAACAGCAGATATGTATTCTTAGTTTAACGTTGTAATGTAAACTTGTCTTTGAATAAGGTTGAGCTCAATTGTGTAAATTTGTGGATATTATGCATTTTTTTGTTAGTTTTAATTTTTTCTCTGTGAATGTTAGTGGCTTATCTACTGTTATTTTGCGTGGAATTCGCTAACAATTAAAAGATAGTTCAGACGATTGTGTAAGGAATAAACATCTTGAGACAAAGTCTCAAAAGAGTGTTTTATTTATGAAGAGTACAAATTACAAGAAACGAAATGCCTCCAAGGGACACAAGCATACAAAGTAAATTGAAAATTTGACGAAAAAGTAAAGGAAATGAAATTATATATTCTCTAATCGAAAGTTGATTTTTTGGGGGACACTTTCTTCTATTCTCTTTTATACTCCTTTTACGATTTCTTCCTTATAAAACTATTTGGGAACTGCTTGTCGTCCTGCAACTACCCACATTCTCCATCATGAGTGATTTGTTAAGAAACTAACACTTGTAACCGTTGCCACCATCCCCATTATTTTACCACTTGCAATCAAGATTCTTGGTTTATGGAAAGTGATATAATTTTTCATTAACCGTCTTGATAACAGCAACAACAGAACGCTATACTCGTCCAGGTATTGGGCGTTCCGTGTGTCGGACGATAAGAAGTTCGCCCAGGTCTCGGGCGGTTCACAGACTTGGACAATGATGGGTGTTCGCACCTAATTCCGTCTTGGAC
>CAIGRK010416960.1:0-11850 GCA_903798315.1 Fraxinus greggii | reverse complement strand
TAACTAATTAATATTTTTTTTTTTTTTCCCTTTTTTCTTTTTTTTTTTTTTTTTTTTTTTTTTTTTTTTTTTTTTTTTTTTTTGTAAAAAATGATTTTTTAAATAATGTATAATTAAAAAATAGAGAAAAATTATAAATTTTAGAGAAAATTGCAGCCAATGTATCAAATCTTTCAGTTAGTTGTAAACTTTGTCCAAACCTTTCATTTGTGCCACCCATGATACCAAACTTTTAAAAAAATCGCAGCTTTAGTCCAGATTGACGGTTTTCGCCTCTTTGACCACCAAAATCATTAATTGACCCTAGAAATAAACAAAATTATAATTTCCACTAAATAGACTATGTTAATTTCGAAATTACACACTTTCCATTTAAACTGAAAAAAAAAAGTCAGTTACTCTCCAATTCCTTATCCATTATGGAACTTGTGAAAACTCATGAAGATGAAGACGACAGATACGAAGAAGATGATCTTCCATCAGATTTTGCAGCCCATATTCGAGGCTCTCTTCCCTAGCCAGTATATGGTAAGCATGCTCCCTGGAATTCCCATTTGCGATATGGAACAATGCGATTACAAGCCGTGCATATAGATTGTCTTCTAGTACTGGAAAATGTGAAAATTTTGCATGATTTGATAACTTGGGAGTTAATATACTGTGTAATAGATTGTTCTGTACATGTGCATTACTCGAACTAAAAGGGTTAGGGCTTGATTTTTATTTTTATTTTTTCGGGAAAATACAAAGTATTTTAGCATATGCCTACATCATGGTGGAATTTTATTAGGAAAGATGAAAAATTTCATATTCGAGCATGGTAAAGTAAGTTACATAGACTATGTCGACACTGATTTCTTCAACATATTTCTTCTTGACAATGCCATGAAGATGTTGGGATATTCTGCTAGAGTCAGATATTTGTACAAGATGGAAAAGAAGAGATTGAGTGAAGCATCATTTGGTTGGTAAAATATTCAAATTTCATGAATGTAGTGAAGTGGCTTGGTGAAAATAGGATGGCTGAAGTGTATTGCTTGCTTGTAGTTGAGGTTTTGGAGTTTCCATGGGATGAAAATATTTTTGTGGTTGATTGTGAGACTGGTGAGGAGTTGATAAATGTTGAAAAGTTTAGTGTGCATGATAAACCAGCGGATGAGAAGCAATCGTGCTATGCTGATGATGATTCATTAGAAGGTGATGAGTTATACATAGTTGATAAAGTAGATGCCATGGAAGCAAATGAAGTAGCTGGTCCTGGAAAACTGATGTTGGTCAAGCAAAGGTAGATGTTAGGAAAACAGACTTTTAAAGTGGTTAGTGTGGATTATGACTGTGGTTTCGAAGCAGACTTTTAAATGAATTAGATGTGCATGCTGCTGAAACTCATGTGTAGCAAGGTCAATCAGAGGTGTAGCGCAGACAAACTGATGTGGAACATGGTGATTCAGAGGTGCAGTCTGGTAAAAATAATGTGCAGTAATGTGAACCACATTTTGAGGTGCATGTTGGTGAATCTGAGGTGAAACATAGTGAACCAGAGCAAACTGAAGCACATGTTGACACTGAAACATATAATCATGTTGAGCAAGAAGATCATGTATCTGATGTGCAAGTAGATTCCATATATCCTGAACAACGTGGTGAAAATAAAGATGGATTTTTTGGAGGATTTCAATAACTCGAGTATGAGCACGAAGAAAATATACCCATGGATGATAATGATGAAAACACAGGTTTCAGGTTGAGTGAAGGGTTTGGTATTGATATAAATAGTGGAAGAGGCGAGTACGAAGGTTAGGTAGTTCGTCAAGAAGAAGTTGAAAACAGATTATGACGACTTAGATGAGTCTAGGAGCTTACCCAATGATAATGAGGGTGATTGATCATATTCCAGGGGGATGAATGAGTTCTATTTTAACCTTGCAACTAATATGGATGATCCAAAAGTTCGAGTTAAGTAATGAATTTGTCATACTTACATACTTAGTTACTGATATTTTAAAATGTAATTGACAACACAGTTTATTCATTCTTTTAGGGATGAAATTTGACAATGTCAAGGTTCTAAAGTCAGTAATCAGTTAAAAATTTCAGGCAACTCAGACATGTGAAAAATATGAAAACACAATTGAGAGTTAGATGTCAAGATAACTGCCCTTTGGTTCTATATGCATACCAACAAACAGACAAGAGTTTCAGAATTAATACCTTTAGAGATGAGCACACATGCACCATGGTGTGGCAAAATAAAAGGGTTAATACAGGTTATCTGGCAAAAAAATACCTAAGAAAGTTTAGGTCTGATCTCAATATGCCAATGACCAGTTTTGTGGAAACTATGAAAGAAGATTGCATGTATGAGATTTCAAAGCGTCAGTTCTATAGGACAAGATTCAAATGTGCACAAGTGGTGCATGAAATTGCAGCTGAGTAGTACAAAATTTTATGAGATTATAGAGAGAAGTAAAAGAGAACAAATCCTGGTAGTATAATGCAGATTGAAGGGTCAGATCCTACTTTTAAGAGATTGTATATATGATTAGGGACTTGAATGAAGGTTTTAAGGCTGGATGTAGGCCATTTGTAGGATTGGATGGTTGCTTCATAAAGTCTACACATGGTGGACAGTTACTGACAACTGTTGGAATTGATGGTGAAAACTGTATGTTCCCCATAGCATGTGCAGTTGTAGATCCTGAGAACAAAACAAATTGGCAACGGTTCATACAGTTGTTGGTTGATGGCATATGGTTGTAAAAACCTAGAGCTTGTACATTCATTTCTGTTAAACAAAAGGGTTTGGTGGATTGTATAAGTCAATTATGTGAAGGGGTTGAGCACAGGTGTTGTGCTAGTATTTATTTAGCAATTTCATTCCTGTCCTAGCCCGTAATAGACCTGGAATCAGCTCCCTAGATCTCTCACACATAGGAGGATCACACCACCCGAAAACAGGTTGGTAGACCCAAAAAATGAGAAAGAGGTCACATACGGAGCCACCTACAGGAATTAAGATGGGAATAACTGACATGAAGATGACGTGTAAACGATGTGGAGGATCTGGACCTAACAAAAGAAGTTGTAAGGAACCATTGTCTATTGAAGCTAGTTCACAGCAATAATTAGAACCAATCATGCATCCATAGTCCCAACAAGATACACAGTCAAGTGCATCAAAGGGGAAGAAAATAGCATCATCAAAAATAACTTCAAAGTCACGGTTGAAGAAGTCCAAGAATCAAGGATCAAAATCTTCAACATGAGGTGTTTCCTCCTTTATAGTTTTGCAGGGAAGTGAATTTATTTTGTCAATATTATGATTTTGTAAAGTGAACTGTAATTATTTTGCAAATGTTGTATTTGTTGAAACGTGGATTGAATTGGAGCATATGTAGCAAATGTTGTGATTTCATATGTTGTTTTGGACTGATGAGGTTGAATTCATTGTGTTACACTGTTTTCACCTGGTTTTCATCGAACATCGAGTCCAGTCAATTAGGTTTTATGTGAAAATATTGGTATTTCTTAAGCAACAATCACCAAAGGTTTGGTACTGCTAGTGCAACCATCACCAAATGTTTGGTACATGTGATGCACAATATATAAAACGTTTGGAGTGTGATATGAACTTCGAGTTCTCATTAAACAAATGGTAAAAATAAAAATAGAAATGTGAGAAGTCAGTATCAGCTAGAATACAATACAGAAATGGGCACTTCATCTGAATGAAACACACGAAAAGGTACATCTACCCAGATCTTGGCTTCGAGGACAAGTAAAAAATCTTCTTCCTGAGTTGAGGTTCGTTCATGAGGTCTTCATCTGCGCTAGCGAACCACATCTACATACATTCATCTCCATCTGAGTGTTGATTTTCCTGACTAACTGTGAAAAAGAGAAGAATATTAATAGTGAAGAAAATGGAGGGAAAATGAACCGTGAAGTGCAATAATAGAAAGAGAAATTGTGTAATTTCAAAATTGTCCTATTTGGTGGAAATTATAAATTTTTTTGATTTTTGGGATTAACTAACGATTTTGATGGTCAAACAAACAAAAACTGTCAATCAGGATCGGAGTTGCGATTTTTTTTAAATATTTGGTATCGTGTGTGTCACAAATTGAAGGTTTGGACAAAATCTATAATTAACTGAAATATTTGGTACCTTGACTATAATTTTTCTTAAATTTTATGTAAAGAGTATGTAATAAAAATGAATACGAGAACGAGAGTGATTTTTAAGAATAAAAATCTAAAGGGGGCTAATATTACATGCCGGGCCCAAAGCGCGAGCCTAATTCAAATTCGAGCCAGAATCTCGGCCCGGACCACGTTCCTGATTTAGGGTTTAGGCAATATACGCTTCTACTCCACCTACTGAAACCCTAGTTCTTTTCACATACTCACTTCACCATGAATTACAGGTTCCAAAACCTGCTCGGTGCCCCCTATCGTGGCGGAAACGTTGTAGTAGTCAACAATTCATTGCTAATCTCACCCATCGGTAACCGCGTCGCCGTCACCGACCTCGTAAAATCCGAAACCATAACACTCCCTTGCCAGGCCTCCACCAATATCCGCCGCATAGCCGCATCGCCGGACGGCGTCTTCCTTCTTACTGTCGACGAGAACAACAGATGCCTTTTTATCAACCTCCCACGCCGTGCCGTCCTCCATCGCATCTCCTTTAAGCACCCTGTTTCCGCCGTCAAATTCAGCCCGGATGGTAATTTCATTGCTGTTGCTGCTGGGAAGCTTCTTCAGATATGGCGTTCTCCTGGATTCAAGAAGGAATTTTTCCCGTTTGAGCTGATAAAGACATTTGCCGATTGTAATGATAGGATTACGTCGCTGGATTGGAGCCCTGACTCTGAGTTCATACTCGCTGGCTCTAAAGATTTGACCGTAAGGCTTTTTTACTTGAAGCAATCAAAGAAAAAGAGCTATAATAAGCCTTTCTTGTTTTTGGGCCATAGAGATGCAATTGTAGGTGCATTTTTCGGTGTTGATAAGAGGACTAACAAGTTGACAAGAGTTTATACTTTATCACGAGATGGGGCCATATTTAGCTGGGGATTTAGTGTCAGTGATGTTAAAACGGGAAGGAATGATTCAGAGCCCGAGTCTCCTGGGACACCGGAGCAAAGGCAGGGAGAAGATGGGGAAGGCGAAAATGTAGGTAATTCATTGAAAAGGAAGGATTATGATGGGAAAAATGATAATTTTGATGATTTGGATTTTTTTTCATTGCATAAAATGAAATGGGAATTGTTGAAAAAGGATTTTTTCATGCAAGCACCGGCAAAATTAATCACATGTGATTATCATAGGGGGCTTGATATGGTGGTTGTGGGATTTTCGAATGGGGTCTTCGGGCTCTATCAGATGCCTGATTTTGTGTGCATCCACTTGTTGTCAATTTCAAGAGAGAAGATTACAACTGTGATGTTTAATGACCTTGGGAATTGGCTGACATTCGGGTGTGCAAAGCTTGGGCAGCTGCTTGTTTGGGAGTGGAAATCTGAGAGTTATATATTGAAGCAGCAGGGGCATTATTTTGATGTAAACTCCATTGCGTATTCACCAGATTCACAGTTTTTGGCCACCGGAGCAGATGATAATAAAATCAAGGTAAGTGAAGGAACATATTTTCCTTTGCATCAGTATAGTTTTTGGTTTTGCGGCATATGCCACTCTGAAAAATTAACCTTTGAACTTGTAATGGTACTCCAACAAATTGAAAGGGTTATTCCTTTTCATTTTCCAGCAAAATAAAGGGAAATTTGCCAAAAAGCTACTAATTGTGAAGTATCCAGTGGTCCAGCTGTAGATTAGTCATATGCAGCTAAATATTAATTGACTTGTGTTTTTGTCCTAGTTGATTTCTTGGTAAAAAGCGCTTGTAAATCTCTCTAGCATTATATTCCCTCTAGTTTCTGTAGATAGATTCGACATCTTGTTTTACAGCTTTATAGACTCCCCAAAGCTTTCAGCAGCTTAAATCCATCCAAAGTATTTGTTTTTTTCCCCCCCTCCTTTATTGACTCTTTCAATCAATATCCTTGTTTGCTGATTATCTACGCCTTCTACACATGCAATAGCCAGAAGTATATTTTAAGTTGTGAAACTTAATTATTACCGCTCCACGAAGCCAGTATGCTGTATGTTGATAGACCTCTGGGTGAGGTCGCCGTGGGGTTGGAAAAGGGGCAGGAAGCCCCAAAATTTCATTGAGGTAGATTTAGGGATTTGTGTTTTTGAAAATTTCATCTAGGAATTTGAGAATTTGTAAATTTCTATTTTGCCCTAATTTGCCTAATTTGTCTTATAAATAAGAAGTCGTCATTAGGCTTTTAAATCACCATCATAAAAGAGAAAAAAAGATGTTAGAGAAGATAGGTTTGCAATTTTTCTTGTAAACTTTATTCATAATAATGAATTACTGTAGTAGCGGAGGAGGATGTAGTTTTAAATTGAGGCGAACCTCTATAAATCTTGTGTATGTTTATTTCTTTCTGCTAATTGATTGCTATGGGTGTTTTAGAGTTTCTAATTCTCAGCAGTACACATATTAAGATTTCATTTGTCAACTTTGCTGCAAACTGAAGTGAAAGTTTTACGGCTTATGTTCACAGGTGTGGACCGTTTCATCTGGGTTTTGTTTTGTGACATTCTCTGAGCACACGAATGCAGTCACTGCACTACATTTTATGGCTAGCAACCATTGTCTCTTGAGTGCATCACTGGATGGGACTGTTCGTGCGTGGGATTTGTTTCGCTATCGAAACTTTAGAACATTTGTAACCCCCACACCTAAGCAATTCGTTTCTCTAGCATCAGATCAGAGTGGTGAAGTGATTTGTGCTGGAACGCTGGATTCATTTGAGGTCATTACAATCGCTATTTAGATTCTGACTTTGTTATTATATCATTTTAATATTTACTGACTAGGTTACTAATTGATTGCCTATTAGATATTTGTCTGGTCGATGAAGACTGGGAGGCTGTTAGACGTTCTCAGTGGGCATGAGGGTCCTGTTCATGGATTAATGTTTTCTCCCACAAATGTGAGTTGTTGCATGCTCTTCCTTTAAAAGTTTGCTACCCTGTCAATACATTAACATCATCATTTGTGAACATCATCATGTGAATACAAAATGTCTCGTTGGAGCTTAAAAGATATTGATTATCACATTAATCACTATAGATGGTTTTCTGCTTTAAATCTGCAGGCTATTTTAGCTTCCTCTTCTTGGGATAGAACTGTTCGCTTGTGGGACCTTTTTGAAGGAAGAGGCGGTGTTGAAAAATTTGATCACACGCATGATGTCCTTACTGTTGTTTACCGCCCAGATGGTAAACAGCTGGCTTGTAGCACACTTGATGGGCAAATTCATTTTTGGGATCCACTACAAGGCTTGGAGATGTACACAATTGAAGGCCGTAGAGACATTGCTGGTGGACGTCTCATGACTGATCGCAGGTCAGCTGCTAACTCAACTGCCAGCAAGTGCTTCACAACCTTGTGTTATTCTGCTGATGGGAGCTACATATTGGCTGGTGGAAGTAGCAAATACATTTGTATGTACGATGTTGCTGACCAGGTTAGTTTGAGTACACACACGCTCTCTACTCTTGCTCGTTTTCAAACTAATCAATTAACTGTATTTTATTATATTCTTTGCAGCTTAAAGGCAATGTCATGAGTATTATCCTGTATATCCAAAATAAAATGTAGCCGTTAGATTAGCAATAAGAAAATTAGAGATGGTTAAAAATGTCAGCTATAATTACCCAAAATATATCTGATCAAAAAAAAAAAAAACACCTTCTCATTATTAATTTGGCTATCATATCATGACCAACGTTTTCGAAGGAAAGGCACAATGGAGTCACTGCGCTAAATCACAGGTGTTGAATTTTTTGTATTAAAACTATTTGATTATGAAAATAGGGAAAAGTTAAACCACAAAAAGAATATAAAACGAAATATTAAACAAAAAGCAAATTCTGTAAAGATGAACAATATTGTTTGAATATCTATCAATTTACCTTCAAAAACTAATATAAAATAGCAGTAGTGCCACATAGCTAATCAATCTAATCACTAGTTATTTGACATGCTAAAGTTTACACATTTAGGAAAACAAATACAGGATAACACTGCATTATATAATTAAATAATTGTATGTTGGTTGAAAATTCAAAAATTCTATAAAAGAAAGGAAAAAGGGAAAATCTCAAGACCTTGTCTTGAGAAAATCCCTTGACATAAATAGCTTAATTTAATTGAATAAAAATAAATTATTCATATTGAAATACCTTGCCAAGTTTAATCACCTGAAACTCGAAAAACTCCAAAATTGAGCATAGAAACAAGAGGATAAAGGAAAAACAAAAACAAAAGAGATAGGCAAGAGAGTAAGAGACAGAATGTGCTGGATAGACTGAGGTTTAGGTTCTGTCTGTTTGTCAGTGGGGACTGGGGAGTTGACCCTTTGGCTAAGCATGAAAGAACTATGCCTGATCAGCCTGGGCATGTGCCCTGTGATAACAGCCGAATGCCTTACAGGATGTTTGACTATCCAGAATGCTCTGTGACTTTGTTTACACCTTGACCAAGGGCAGGGAGCACGCCACTGAACTTCACATTTGAAACCTTTAATTTTGACATGTAATGGAGCCAACTTTGCTTGGTTTTCTCTCTTTATTTATGGAAAATAAGTTGAGATGGGTTTCTCCTTGGAAACCTATTCTCACATATTGTTTTCAAAACATGCATACTTAACCGTTGTGTAATTTTCTGGCTAATCTCTCCATCTTGTGCACTGAGCTTTTGCTTAGAAAGAAATTCAATCTGATGCTGATCTTGTTATTGCAATTCCCTATATTACTTTGTGAAGCAATACTTAAGACTATTTTACTAATAATTTCAGGTACTGCTGCGGAGATTCCAGATAACCCATAATCTCTCACTAGATGGGGTTCTTGACTTCTTAAACTCAAAGAATATGACAGAAGCAGGTCCAATGGATTTGATTGATGATGATAGAAGTGATGGGGAGGACGGCGTGGACAAGCAAACACAAAACAAATTGGCATATGATTTGCCAGGATCAAAGCCTAACCATGGAAGGCCAGTTATTAGAACAAAGTGCCTGAGAATTGCACCGACTGGCCGGAGTTGGGCAGCTGCGACCACAGAAGGAGTTTTAGTGTATTCTATGGATGAGTCTTTTATGTTTGATCCCACTGATCTTGATATAGATGTTACGCCGGAGGTGAGCATTATAGATTCTTTTCCTGGAAAATAAGTTCTATTGAACGCTGTTTCAGTTATATTATGTAAAATATATTAAAGTAATAAAAAGGTATATGAATAATTACTCCACCCTGGTGGTGGTTTAATTAGAAAGTAAATGTAACAAAAACAGGACTTCTAATGTTTCATTTCCATTATGTGCTTTAGCATGTTTGATGTGCATCTAAGACATGCTTACATTTGCCTGTATCTATATTTTACCATCTTGAGCAGGCAGTTGATGCTGCTCTAAGAGACTATCAACCAAAAAGGGCTTTAATCCTTAGTCTGCGCTTGAATGAAGATACTCTAATAAGGAAATGTATTATCACTGTCGCTCCAGCAGATATACCAGCTGTAGCTTCATCAGTCCCTTTAAAATATTTGCAGAGATTAATAGAGGCACTTGCAGAACTCATGGAGAATTGTCCACATTTGGAGTTTATTCTACGTTGGTGCCAGGTTATATTTCTACAACTCTTCCAACCTATATTTTTAATTGGTTTAAGTGCATATAAGTTTAGACTCCTGGATGAAAATTGTCTTAGGTTTTGATTGTTCTATTTGTTTGGCAGGAGCTCTGCAAAGCCCATGGCCATTCTATTCAGCAGACTTCTAGGAATCTGCTTCCTGCTTTGAAATCATTGCAAAAGGCAATTACTAGATTGCATCAAGATTTGGCTGATACCTGTTCTTCAAATGAGTATATGCTTCGATATCTATGCTCTACAAGAAACAAGAAATAGTGGCATTATTATCAGTTGACTCTATGGTAAGATACTGTATGGAAGTATGTCTACACGAATCTGGTGGGATGTCACTATACAATCTTTCTTGTTGATCTGCTCATGTATGGTCTTCATTAGTTATCGCGTGTTTTTCCTGCTGCATATGATGTTCTTGTAAGCAATTTAGTTGTATGAAGGCAAATAGACTTTTAAAAATCAGGTGAAAGATAAATTTTTTAAATGGCTCGTCTGATATTCAAATTTGAATCCCCAAGTTTTATTTAGTTATAGTATAAGGTGATGTAATTTAGTATCCAGTTTTAAGCAGATAAGTTAACAGGTATCTACGTGCGAAACTGAACCAAATGTGAAGAAGACTACTTGGCAAAGTTAAGCAAAAGACAGCTTTTATTTTCCTTTGAAGATATCATTTTTTAAATGTTGTCATCAATCATGTTACTTGTATGACTTACACACTTGCGTTGAAGTGTACTAGTAAACTGCTTGTCTGGTGAATACTACATTAATTTTAGCAAACTACAGAGACCTCCCCTCAAGTGTCGTCGGAGAGGCGCCCTCCTTTAAATTCTAAGATTCTTCACTATCTCGTTATATATATACCTTTCAAGTTCTCCCGCTATTCATTAGTGTCTTTCTAAATTATAATTGCTATTGTACTTCGTTAAGAGTTACCTAAGGGATTTTTGTGCCTTTCTTTTTCATAGAACTAGTTACCAAATCCTGGAAATTATAAAATTTATTCCTGTAGGATTCTGCCAGTCGTTCTGATGTGGTAAACACGAGATGCAGAATTAACGGCCATGTACGTGCTTTGGACTAGGTTGGTGATGCCTACACGGTTGAAGACATGGTATCTGCTGCAAATTGTATCTTCTTATAATTGTTATCAGTCTTGCTTTGATGCCTATATCAGCTAACGGTCTCAAATTCATCATGCATCTACTACTCAAGTTATAACCCATATGCTATGGGAGATGGACAATTCTAGCAGGGTTGCAGTAATAAATTTTGTTAGAAGTATGTATTCACCCAGAATTTTGCAATAGGTATACAACATTTGTTTAAACTTTTAAAACATTTTAATGCTCATTCTTATTTACATCATTTGCTATATTTCTTGTGCCAAGTGAATTGGCATTTGCTTGGAACAGCGTCTAAAGTTTAACTAGCTACACTGTAAAACAGTATAATAGATTCACCTCCTTTCTACCTTTTTTTCTCAGTAATCTTTGTATTTGGTGAATTATAACAGTTAGAAATTTTCAGAAGGCTCCTTTCTGTCAAATCTGTAATTCTGTTGAGGGCAAATAGATTTGTTCTTGGTTCGGCTATTGGTATTTATCGAATTTTTTGTTTTCCAACTGCCGGTTTCACCACAAGACATATTCAGCTTAAATGTCTCGTTTGGGTAGAACATAAAAACATTATTTATGATACATTCATTCTTAGTTGATATTCTTGTCTATCGCTTAATTCGTAACGGATATCAATTGGCCTTGATGCTGGGTCAAGCATTGGCTTCCATCATCTGTGCACATCATATTTTGGGTCCTAGAGGGTAATTTGGGATAGGTTGTGTGAGTTGGAAATACTACATTTTTCATCAACAATTTGGCAGTCGTGTAGTTGCAGTATGCGGGATAATTCGTTACATAATTGGTATTCAATTCTAACTCCGTTGTGATGTAAAGACTAGGGGTTTTAGCATTTGTTTTGTGCGGCCCCATCAAAGCTGGAATCACATATTAGACCTAAATGTTGTTGGTATCAGTTTTGGATTTGTCATGTCTAGGTCTG
>CAIGRK010416813.1:0-12816 GCA_903798315.1 Fraxinus greggii | reverse complement strand
AGATGAACTCACAACGTTTTTGGATGAAAATGATCATGTATTACAAATTTACTTTTGAGTTTTCTGGACAGAATTTCTTGACCAAGAGAAGGTAATGAAGTACGTCCTGACTCGATTTTGTGGGTTGGGGGAGGGGCAAGGTGATTTGTAGATTCGAATTGATTTCTTAACATGTACTGAGACACTAGTTAACCTAAATTCTGTCTGCATTACATTTAATTGTTCTTCGACTTTTACATGAAAGAATGAGGTAAATTTATTTGTATTTAGTAAATTTTTAATGATTTTGTGGGAAAATAGGAGATGGACCACATTATGTAGTTCCTGGATCTTGATTTATTAGAGTTGAGGATATGCTTGGAGGTTGAACATATATATCAAATATGATATTCTTTGTGTTTAACCCAAAGTACATTCCCGTAATACATGTGGAAGGAAACCAGTAGAATAGGTGAACATGATCAATTTGTATGGTTGGAATGTCGGACATGCAGCTCAAAGTAATGCTTCCTTTGTGTTTATCCCAAAGTATATTCCCATAATACATGTGGATTTAAGAACACAAAGTATCTTGATCAATACATGGAATTAAGTTGCAAATTCCAAAAAGTAAAATCTCAAGAAAAGGGGAAAAAGATTTTAATGATCCTAAATGCTGTCGTTAACTCTTGGAAAAAAAAGAAAAGAAAAGAAAAGAAAAATGAATATAATTGAATGCACAACAACATAAAATATCTTGATCAATACATGGAATCAAGTTGCAAATTCTCAAAGGTAAAATCTCAAGAAAAGGGGTTTAATGATCCTAAAAGCTGTTGTTAACTCTGTAAAAAAAAAGATAGATAAATATAATTGAATGCACAACATTACTGGTCTTTCTAGTGTTGTTAAAGAAATTGCCCCAAGAAAAGAATGTTTGATGAGCGGCATGAACTCAGGTTTTCTCTCCATTGGGGGCTACGATGTTGGTCAACTATTCAAATATTACATACTCATTTTAGTGAAAGTCCTAGTCTTGTTTCTGAATGGACGCATCAGGAAATGGATGCAACTATACTAGGATGAACATAGCTATCCAAGACATAGCCAAAGAACTAGGTTCAATCCAATTGCATGATCGTGGATGACATGCATTGGCAATTTTACTTGTTAATAATTTAGCTAGGTGGTAAATATATTAATGCTTCTATCTCCTCCTAATTTCTTCCATTTTTTGCTTCTCCTCATTAATTAATTTATTATTGTTTATTTTTTCTGCGAGTGGGTGGGAGCATTGAGGGGTGTTCTGAAATCTGCAAATAACATGTATATTGAAGCTTCATAACACATTCAGGAGCTTACAACGTCGTCGTGCTTTAACAACCCCCCACCAAACACACAAGAAAATAGGAAAGGAAGAGTGATTTTTTTTTTTATTTGTTATTCAAAGTTTCTTAACTTGGGATACATTGTGCGCTTCAGAACAAGATTATTTGCGACCTTGTGTTAGCTTGGGGTTATTGAAGCAGTGAAGAGCTCTTTGGCTACGTCCCAAGAAACTACAGCATTATGCGNATGTATATTGAAGCTTCATAACACATTCAGGAGCTTACAACGTCGTCGTGCTTTAACAACCCCCCACCAAACACACAAGAAAATAGGAAAGGAAGAGTGATTTTTTTTTTTATTTGTTATTCAAAGTTTCTTAACTTGGGATACATTGTGCGCTTCAGAACAAGATTATTTGCGACCTTGTGTTAGCTTGGGGTTATTGAAGCAGTGAAGAGCTCTTTGGCTACGTCCCAAGAAACTACAGCATTATGCGTGACCCATCGTTTGGAAGAACTGGATTATGCAGATGGTGCTGTCTACATGGAGGACGGCCGAGTTGTATTACATGGTGATGCTTCAAGCGTATTGGATTTTGTGGAAGCCAGGCAAGCCTCTTATAATAACCAAAGCAATTCTTGATTACTTTTACATTTTTTTAAGTAAGAACAATTTCCTGATCTATTCTTGTATAAGATGGATATTCCAACTAGAAATTTGCTCCCGTTCCTTGCTTCAAGCATATATCTTAGATTTATCTCATGTATATTCATTGGTATTTTGAATTTCTTTTTCTTGTTTTCTTCATTTCGTCCCTCACATCTTTAATCCATAGGTTATTACTTGGAGCATTAGCTTTTATACACCCAATGATCGTTATTGCAGTGTTTCATCTTATTCGAGAATGGTAATTGTCTGCATCTTCATTAATTGCAATTTTTTTCCTTCCCGCCAAGATGAGAATGTGAATATCTTAAACTAATATGACCTGCGAATAGGGCTGTTGATAAATTGAACTAGGGGGAAATTAGGGATTGGCTCTCCAACCTTTCAGGTACGAAGTTTGGGCCTTTAACCTTAAAAGTTAAGTTTTGAATCCCCAGCTTTTTTAAAATTGTGAATTCGAGTCTTCAAGTGATCACGATGGATTGTCGACATGGACGTTAAAATTGAATGTGACTTAAAACTGTGATTTAAAGTTTTACCCTCCCATTTTAAGTCAAGTAGAAGTTGCGTATGATTTAGAGTCTGTATTGAATGCTTCCATCATATCATTTAAACAATTAGGGATCCAGAATTTTACTTTTTGAAGGTTGAGGACTCAAAGCTATATTAATTAAATGCTAGGGACTCTGAACACTAAGTTGCTCTTGAATTAGAGAAGATTGAATACCTTCAACTTAGTCTTTATCTTCTTTCAATATATATGCTATAAATACACTATATTGCATTATTAAAATTTAAGCAACTTAGTCTTGATATTTGATTACATGGGATTGCAAGTTATATTTTAATTTAAGTTAAAGTCAATAAATAATTTTAATCATATATTTTTCTTCTATTTTGTGGCCTTTTTTTTTTTGGTAAACTATTGTTTTGAATAATGAAATTTTTAGAGAATGTATAGTTAAAAAGTGAAATTTTTTTTGGGTTTACGTGTAAAATATTTTATTCTGTGAATGTGATTGAAATTGAGTACGTAGAAAAAAAAAGTTTTTAAAGAATCGGAAACAAACATGGGGCTTTATCGGACTCAATTTTTAACCACATTTTATTAATTTTTATTAAAATTTATTGAAAATATGATTTTAATTCCAACTAGTAACGGGCTTTATCTTCAAATCATTTTTAATTTAACTCAAATATGTTTGAACTAATATATTGAAAGTATAAATGAACTATACATGCTAACAAAATTGATTTGGATTATAAACTACGAAATTCGAATGATTTTTCAATCCATTGATCGTACATATCTAACACAAAAATTAAATAAAATCTTAAAAGAGGAAAAAATTGAATCCACACAATCAAACTTGTTCCAGCCTTTTTATGCTGATTGGATCATCCGTAAAAGCCCGTATACATTATTATTTGGAACCAAACCTGATGCAAATTAATTACCAATGTCAAATAAATTACTACCTTAGCATTTTAACGTGCAATGCTGCAGCGTTTATTAGTCTCTGTGTTATTCATCTAGTTAAAATAGACACATGGAAACAATTCTTGGCATACATATAAGAAATCAAAAAAATAAAAAATAAAAAATAAAATGAAATGTAGGTTATATTTGTTTATAAAGGAAAAAATGCATATAAATACATATATTTACAAGGGATATATATAAATACATATAAATACCTATAAGTATTTGTGTGAAGTCCATCACGATTAAAAAAAAGTGTACTTTAAGCCCTCGACAACAATCATTCAATGAAAAGAATGCTCGAGTTTCACTAAAAGCAAAAGTTTCTGTTAACCCTTGGAATAAAACCCGTGAACCCATAGATCCATGGGCAAGGGGAGCGAAGAAAACAGGAGGCTCGCATAAAGATCTCAATTCAGCTACAGGCAGTCAATAAGGAACACTTGGATAAGTGAATAAAGTGTGACTTTTCACTAAAATCATTTAAGAAACATCCAATAAGAAGCCACCACATGACACAATACTAAAATGACCAATGCATGTGGGGAAATCTACAAATACCCTTGCAATTGAAGAAGAATGCATGTAATTTAAATATCTCCATCTCAAATGACTATTTCTCCTCTTGTTCTAGTAGAAGCATTTAGACTAGTAAATTTAGGAGGTGAAACTCATAGTAAGGTGAGATGATTTGTTAATTGTATTTACATTTGATCTTCAATTGTAATTATTTTAACAATAAAATCAGTTGATCCAATATTTACCATCAACAGTTTCCTCTCCAACGAGAGTAGCAGAGTCTGAGAAAAGAAAAATGTTGATTAGATAGGGACAACTTAACTTATGATAGATCTAAGGGAAGGAAGGGGACTCTAATTGACCAAGTTCTAAATTTGCTGTTGGAGAAGCTTTTGGGAGACAAGACGATGTATGAGAAGGTTCCCTTTCTTCAAATCTGAGGAGGATAAGGGAGACTTTCCACGCTAATGGCACAGAAGAATCTGTCAACAATTTATACCTAATTTACCTTTATCATATGCAAATATCAATCATCCACCGAGGCTCAAAGTCAAATGTGCCACGTAGCAATCCATGTAGACAAAAAGTCAACAGAGAGCCAAATGGTCAACATATTGCGAAGTTGTACAGATTATCGAGATACGCCTCACCCAGCGAAGCACTGCACCTGGGATAAGACGCTGCTTAAAGAAACGAGGAAAGAGCTAAAGTTCTCTACTCAAAGAATCGGTTTCGAGGCTATCAGTTCATTCGAAGCTCATAAACAGATGTTGTCTCTTGCAAGTTATTTAAGTATCTTTTAGAAATGATTGATGTAACACTTGTAATAAAGGATGTGAGAGTGTCAGCATATTGTGCAGGGTGGCTGCCCCCTTATCAATGTATTAATTGTATGAACAGACAATGATGTGATGCTCCAACATAGGAGATGAGACTATGTGGTTCCGATCCAACGGATACCACATCAGCCCATGCACTATAAATATACCTTCTTTGTAACTTAGAAGGGGCTGAAAAAAGGGGAATTGAAAGGATTGTCTTCTCATGTCTTGAACAAATATGGAATCAAGAAGAAATATAAACAAATTTTCTTACAAACTATTGTATTTCCATTTTACATCATACACTTAGCAGAAAAATTGTATAAGGGTAGTCTCATAATTTACAATATATTTTTCTTCTTTCTATCCTTTCACATATTCTGACAAGGTCTTTGCCTAGTAGTCTAATCCTCGTTTGGTGAACATTGTTAGCGTGATCACCATTGTTTAACCAGCTGGAGTTCGAACATCTTTGTCTCTCACTGTGAAGCATTTCACGTGTCAAAAGCTGCCTCTTTTCTCACTATTCCCCCTGTAGAAACGTGTCGGAATTGGTTTGACGTGGCAAGAGTGGGTCTGGCATCTGTTGACTCATTTTTCGGGGTCAACGATTGACGCCGTCTATGAGAAACCATATGTTTAACCGCGAAAGTCCCATAGGAAGAAGCTGCTAAGAAGAAACTTGGAAGAAATTTCTTAAACCTTGAAAAAGGAACGTTTTTGAAGAAAGAACCGTTGGGAAGCCTAAGGCATGACCGTATGAATCTTATGCTCATTTGATCCTGGAAGAAAAGAACTCTTGGTCAAGAGAAGTGTTTATCGATATGAGTTCAAACCGTGAAGAAAACGCACCTCGGAGAACGAGGGAACATTCTGAAGAAAGGGAATCCTCATAAGCTATCCCAGCTGTTCGCCAAGACCTCACCAACAACATAGACATGGTGGGTCAAGGGGTGGGGGCAGAATAGCAGCTAGACTCACTAGAGGTCGCCCCAATGACTGCAAACATGAGAAATATAACTCAGCAGAACATGGCTATGCATGAGCTGCTAATGAGCATGCAGGGACGAGGAAGATACCCAGTTCCTCCATACGCAGCCCCTGGAAACGCACTCCAAGATCCACCAGAGTACTACCAAGAGAAGGAGGAAGTCAAAGCCAAATGGCATGGTACTACCACAATAAGATGGAAGCCCCCCAAGAGAGGGAGGTTGGGATTGACGCCTCAACTAACTATACCTTAGAACAAACTCGTGAAGACCCATTTAATTTCCCTCCAACTTATGAGTCAGAAGACCTGCATCAGAGGTCAGCAAGTGTTTTTGATAAGCTGAGCCCAGGGTTACCTAGAAATAGGCAGATCGACGCCCTCTTTCACCTACATATAGGCAACATGAGCTTTTTCAGTCCGGAAGACACGAAGAACCGGCTCGCCATGAGAAACCTCGAATCCCTCCCCCTAGAAATAGGCGTGAGAGGAGGGAGTTTGCTAGAAGCGAAGCTGAATCTTCCCTTTCCCTCCCATAAGCTCAACACATAGATGATGAGGACTTTGATAAGCCCCTATGTTAATCCACTTCATACTCCCTAAAATTCCAAAGACGGAAGAGGGGACCCTGTGAAACATCTCAATAGCTTCAAACCTACATGAATTTGAAATGATTCACCCGATCATGAAATGTAGAACTTTCCATTTGACTCTAAGTGGAGTGGCCGAAATTTGGTACACCGGGTTACCAGAAGAAAGCATCCGAAGTTGACCAAACTTCGAAAGGACATTCCTAAAATGTTTTGCTACCAGTAAGGAAGGCGAAAGACCAATTCAACACCTGAAAGATATGCGGCAACAACATAGCGAATCTTTGAAAAGTTTCTTGTCCCGCTTCAGTGACGAAATGACCTACTGTTTGCAAGTAATGGATAGGAAAGCTCTAACTGCACTGAGGTGAGGTTTGGACATGAATTCTCACTTCTGGAGGGATGTGTAAAACAAGGATCTTACCACATATGACGCCCTTCTGGAAATGATAAGGCGCAAAATTCTCAATGAAAAATTGATAGATAATAGGAACAGGGCCAATCAAGGGCTCCCTCTCCACAAAGGCAAAGAAGAAAAGGCTCTACGTCCCATTTGATGGGTCACCAGACCCCTTTCAATCATGGACAAGCACTGGCTATCGAGGAAGTGAACCCTGGTGCAGTTACTGTGTGCAAGTAACGGATAGGAAAGCTCTGATTGCCCTGAGGTGAGGTTTGGACATGAATTCTGACTTCTAGAGGGATGTGCAAAACAAAGATCTTACCACATATGACGCTCTTCTGGAAATGATAAGGCTCGAAATCCTCAATGAAGAATTGATAGATAATAGGAACAGGGCCAGTCAAGGGCTCCCTCTCCACAAATGCAAAGAAGAAAAGGCTCTATGTCCCATTTGATGGGTCACCAGACCCCTTTCAATCATAGACAAGCACTGGCTGTCGAGGAAGTGAACCCTGGTGCAGAAATGCATCAAGGCCAACCTTATCCGAGGTACCCTCAAAGAGAGGGGAGAGGAGAGGACGAGGCGCTAAACCTAGAAATAGAGATGACTCACTCATTTATTATGCCTATCATCACTCCTATAATCACCATATGAATGACTGCTTGGACATCGTGAGACATCCCCAGAACACTAGTTAAGGAAGAGACAGACACCCTCGAAGAGACGCTCCCCCCTAGGCAAACCCAACGGGTTGGGAATGTTAAGCCTAGGTGCCCCAACCGGAGTGATCCCCCAAGGAGAAGGGACGATGATGCTGAGAGGCCTAGAGACGTACAAAGGTAAAGGCGAAGCCCCCTACAATTGACGGCCAAGAGCCCTTCAGGGAAATTGATACAATTTTTGGAGACCCCTATGTCAGAGAAGAGTCTAGAAATTCACAAAGAAATTACACCAGAGAGGCAAAAGATCTTCCTATGAAAAGTTTCATAGTTAATCGAACCCCTGTCAAAAGAGTAATCCCACTGATCACATTTACTCAAGAAGATGCAGCAAATGTAAATTACTTACACTGTGACACCCTAGTAGTGAGAGCCTCCGTGGCCCGTAATGGCCTGAAGAGAATATTAGTCGATAATGGAAGTTTGGTCAACATCATATTTGGAACCACCTTTGACAAAACGAAAGTTGACCATGAACTGACCCCAATGAGTTCCCTCTTATACGGTTTCACGGGAGATAGCATCATCCCAAGAGGGAAGATCTCTCTAGCAATAGAGATGGGGGAAGCACCTACGATTGTTCACAATTTCATGGAATTTTTGGTGGGGGATAACCCATCCGTTTACCACAGAGTATAGGGAAGGCCAACCTTGAAACAACTTTGGGCTGCCACCTCCATTCATCATTTGTACATGAAGTTTCCAACGGAGAACAGAATTACAATGATTCGAGGTGATCAAAGAGGCGTGAGGTAATGTTACTCATACTCCATATGGAAAGCCAAGCCGAGAAGCGTCAATATAGTCATTACAAATATTCATATAGACGAATTCCTTGAACAAGGAAAAAAACCTGAACAAGATGAAGACTCGAAATGGAGGACGCCCCTGAAGAAAGGGCCACCTATAGAGATGCACACACCTCTGAAGAACAGGCTACATACAAACAACCTACCATCCATGAAGAAGGGAGAGCTGTTGAGAAAGTGGTTAGCTTGGAGGAACTAGATTCTCGCATCATTGATTGAAAGCCACAAATAGCACTTAGGAGAAACTGGAGAGCTTCCTGAAAGACCCACAGGATTCTCCCAAGCAATTGCAGGTTGGAAAAAATCTGCCCATGAAAGTTAAAGAAGAGCTGAAAAATTTCTTACTGAAAAATATTGATGTCTTTGCTTGGAAGCACGAAGACATGGTTGGTATAGACCCTAGGATCAGTTGCCAAAAGTAACAACGCATAGGTAAAAAAGAAGGGTTGTCAAGCCGGAGAGATATAAAGCCCTTAAAGATGAAGTTAAGAAGCTGATCGACAACAAATTCATCCGAAAGTCAGTATGTCCTAAGTGGATCTCTAACCCAGTATTGGTAAAAGAAGCACAATGGAAAGTTGAGAGTTTATGTTGATTTCTCAAAACTGAACCAAGCTTGCAGTAACCAAAGAGAAGGAAGGGAATGGATCAAGCTTTGATATTGTGGTGTTTGATGGTTCTTTTGAGCCCGAAACCAAGATCTTTCGAAGCTTTTGCACAACAAATGGTACCAGAAATTTGTGATTTTTTGGTGCACAAACCGTTTGGAAGTGTCTAGAATTGAAACTGGAAAACAGGAAAGAAAATTGCCTAGTTTTGCAAATCTGTTCAAATTTGAAAATCTAATTTCGTGCCAAACTGCTTACCCGGTGGACGCACAGAGGGCATAGCAGGAGGATGAGAAGCATCCGGTCAGGCGCCTGTGGGCTTTTGGTATGGTGGCGGGGAAGACCACGCTTGGAGACAGCAGGTGAGTAGCAGCGTGTCGACCAGAAGCTGGAGACTGTTTCTTCAGGCATTTTGCTACTAGGAGGTATGGTAAACCTCGTAGTAGTGTTCGTTTTCAGTTTCTAGAACTAAGATAAAATCTGTATGATTTTGCCCTGGAAGTTCGGTGCCAGTGTCCTTTCATGTTGTTGAAGTTGTTGGAAGCTTTAGACAAATAGTGTTGGCCTTAAAGTGGTGGCCCTAAAGTGGTGAATTCACATATCTACTTATTTATGGACCTACAGAATGGTCCACTTGGTATCGTATTCTTTCATTTTTATTATTGTAATTACGGCTATTGTGTGGCCTAGTCATTTACTTTTTGTATTATAAGTCATCATGTAGGGTGAGATTAGGTTTGGAGTTACCGTGTGGGGTAATCATTGCCTATTGTTAGACCTAAAAATTATTTGTTAATGATTTGTCTTAAATTCTTTGTGAATTTGTTACCAAATTTTTTCTACATTGTTGAATTGCATGTGACCTTTGGAAAGCTTGTTTGACTATTTGTGTGAATTGTATCTTCACTTAGCATGTCGTCATTCTCTGGTATTGATGGCAAATGTAAGTTTAAGGCAAATACGAAGAGTAAGAGATATTTTTACTGCGGTATTTTTGGACATGTTGAAAGAAACTGTCATAGGAAGTAGGCGGGGTCATGGTTTTAAAGAACCTAATCGAACCATGAACCAATGTTTTTTTAATAATGGAAACAAATGAATTTTTTAACGATATGGAACCAAGCCAAAACTAAACCATTTGGTTCGGGTTTAGTTTAGTTAGATTATAGTTTCATTATTGATTGAGAAAAAAGAAAAAGAACATTTGAGGAAAAAGAACCGAAGGTTGAGGTTTCAATTCAGAAATTCATACGACGGTGGTAGCTGTGCGCGACGGTAGGTGGCATGTGGTAGTTGGGGTCTCGAGTCTCTACATTGAAAAATAAGAAATCGAAGGTACATGACCTTTTTGTCCAAATTTTCAATTGAATTTAATATTTCATGTGCGAAATATGATACACTAATGTGTGCATGTGTGCGCGCGCGCGTGCATATATAAAATAACAAAATTTAAATATTGAGTTTGATTCTTGATTTTAGAACTAGTACCGAATAAGAACCAGAACCCGAACCAGTACCAAATGGTTTCCAACTCCAAGAACCAGAACCAGTAATTTTTTTGTAGAATTGAAATGAACCGAACCGAACCGAACCGTTTGGTTTGATTTTGTCATTTTGTCCATCGACTAGGAAGAATAATAGAATGAAAGATAATGAGAGAGGTGGGGTGAATGTTGCCACTAAGTCGAGTTATGACTTGTGTGAGATTTAGTAAGAGTAAACTTAGTCGCTGCATGTGCATTTGTATGTAATCATTTCTGCATGTATGTGATTTTTTAACCTATTGCATAGTTATATGACATTTCAATAAGTTTGATATATGCATTTGCATGAATTCGAGAGCAATCTAATTATTTGGCGTAATGTGTTTACATACATATTGGGTTGTGATGCATTAGCAGTAAGTGTGCTGTGTTTCTATTGGTAAGGTGGAGTATATATGTCTAAAGGTGCATTGATAATATGCATGGAGATGTGGAGTGTGATGTTGGAATCACGAGTGGAGATATGATCAAATTTTGGAATCCTTTATCTGTGAAGACCTTTATTAGGTGGAGTATGAGAGTGATACTTCTATTAATTCTACTTGGTGGAGAATCATTATTCACCTAGGTTGAGAGGAAGTGAGATAGTGATAGAGGATTATCTTGTGAACTTAGAATCTATAGTAGTTTACTAGTTAGACATGAGTTTAATGATCAGTCTAGTGAGCATGGTGGGCGATGAGAGGAAATATGTGTTCTCGAGGTACGAGCAACATAGAATGTGATAGTATAAGTATGGTGAGATCTTTTCTTGGGGTCATTTATGCATTTGTCCTATACGTGTTGCCCATTTGATTGACTTACTTGGTATTAGTCTGAGGTTTTTTGTGAACATGTTTGAAAAGATTTGTATGTCATCTTATGTTATATTTTTAGTTCATGTTTATATTCTCTTGACTGATTAATGTGATTACTTATTTCTACTTGGGTATTTTTTGACCTTAGCTCTAGTAAGTATATGGAGCATATATGGTATGTGTTTTGGGTCCGAAATATGAGGTAACGTCCGCAATACTAATTTTATTTGGTTACCTTGATTATGCAAGTATAAACCGTGTCTTTGTTTGCTTGCAGTTGATTGAGTATCAGTGTGGGGTTTTGTTGGGTTTTGATATCCAATAAATTCGGGCGATCATTTAAAATTGGATAATTTATTGACACAGACTTGGCTCAACCAGGAAACAACCAACACTTTTGGAGGGCCCAAGTTGTAGTTAAGTAGTAGTTGGAGGTGATATCAGATTTTGTATCTCATATATTGGTTTAGGCTTTGGTTTATTGATGACCCATTTACCTTATTGTTGGCCCAATTGAGTGACCAAATGTTATGCATATATATTTTATTCTCCTCCATCTTTCAGTCGCGTGTGTGTGAGGGAATAGAGAGAAGAAACGAGAGACAGCCTTTTCATTGCAGTCGAGAGCTTTACAGTGGTGTTTTTTTGGTGTCTTCCTTCTTCTCTTCCTGTGTGATATTGCAAATGCCACTATCATTAGAGTTTCCTTTGTAGTGTGAAACTTGGAGCAACAAAGTGAAGGATGAGAGTGTGTTGAGCCTTGATATTGTGGTGATCCTTTGTTGGTTTTTTGAGCACGAAATCAAGATTTCTCGAAACTTCCGCACAACAGTTACTTTGCTGACGTAATGTCGAATTGTTGTTGATTTATATTTATATTATTGGTTTATTATTTATTTATTTATTTATTTTCTCATTCTTTTTTAATTTTTTTGAATTTACAAATGGAATGTAAGCCTTTTGAAGGAAGGGGAAAGACTTTGTTCTCATTTTAAAAAAAGAATGGTCAATGTAGTGTAAAGCCAGATTAAGTTCCCTTTTTTTGGTCAAAATTTATTTTAGAATAGTAATTTGAGGGAGAATGTGAGGTTAGTAAATAAGGAAAAAAAATTGGATTTGTATGTAATATTATTTTATTAAAGAATGCGTGGTTAAAAAATAAGAGAGAAAAATATATTTTGAAAATAATGGGGGTCGAATAAGGGTTTAGATGGATTGCTCGAAGGTCAACCTTCAATTCCTATCTTACATTCTTCAATATCATCTCCAGAAATTGAAACATTCATGAGGAATCAAGCTCAGGAAACCATCCCAAGCCCACTCCATAGATCCACTCTCATTTCAAGCATGCTTCTGTATTATTCACCCACTTTGGCATCAACCTGAATGCTCGACCTCCAACTTTGATGCTAGTAAAGATGCAGCAAAATATGGGGAGATTTTTTAAATTGGCCTAAACTTTTTATAAAATTGTAAAAGGTCAATTTTACCCTTAATGAGTATATTGCAAAATATATCCTTTCTTTATGAAGAGTTTTAAAAACTAGTTTTATTTCTTTT
>CAIGRK010416793.1:0-10493 GCA_903798315.1 Fraxinus greggii | reverse complement strand
AAAAAGTGGAAATTTTTTTTTTTTTTTTGAATTTAAGTGTAGGATAATTTATTGTGTGAATGTATTGTTGAAATTGAGTAAATAGAAAAAGGAATTTTCAAAGAATGGAAGATAAACACGGGTTGAATTTGGTTTCATCAATTTATTTTTGGAATGTCAGTAAACCTTGGATAGAAAATGAGTTAATATAATTAAAAAGGTTGGTTTAAATTAATATTTGAATTATAGAGATAATTAGAAAAGTTAAGTTAGAAATCTGAAAAGCCACCATTTTGATGCTCCTCAAGAGCCACAATTTTTCCGCTTCTCAAAATCTGTTTTTTAAAATTTGCTGATTCTCAAAAGCTATAATCAGCTTTTTCAAGTTTACCCAATGCCGAAAACAATTTCAAATTGTCGGGAAATCAGAAGTTGAGCTCTAAAATCAATCTCAAACGGGACTTAGTAAGTTAATAATATGTTATCCTACTAATGAAAAATAAGGTTTCTATAACAGATAAACAACATTACGAAACAAGGTTCTACACAAGGTTGCAATCCCTCCCTCCCTCCCTCCATCCATCGTGAATGTAAGCCTCGTAAAAGACGAAATAACAGAACTAGAATAGTCCGTGACAACATTAATTATAAATGTCATCTTGTTAAGAATTTCTAAAAAGCAACGATAAACAATAAAAACAATCAATCTTTCTACATATATACCTTTCTTTACAATCCGCTTTATCGAATTTATATTTGTCACAATTTCACAGCACTTTTTACATCTCACACATTTAATTCAATTATTATGAAACTGTCACATCATCCATCTATCAATCAAGTGGTAAATGAAAATGTACAAATATCTTTAATTTATCCAAATTGGAGGAGTAAAGTTGATCACTATATAGAGATGTAAACTTCACTCATCTGTATGTAGCAATGAATTGAAAAAGGAAGAGGGAGAAAAAGAGAACTATTTAGCCAAATCTAAAGTTATATCGAATAAAACTTAAAGCATGTTCGACACTATTAATAATTGGTTAAACCTAATCTTTATTCACATATTTCGTAGAACGTCCCACAAATACTATCCACTTATCTATCGCTCATTTTATATATTTATAATTTAAACCAATTTTAATCACTTCTCAATCAAACATGCACTTAGATTTGTTGTCATAGATTGAAGTTCAAAGCCTTCCTACCTCCACTCAAATTAAAAATAGAAAATCGCCAATTGAGGTACGAAGTGAGGAAATGGTCCTGCAGGGATAGCAAGATTTATATCCAAGAGCATTGAAAACTCTGAAAAATTTCCACTGTCATTTGTATATTTTCATCGCAAAACAAGATAAACAAATTCAATTTTACAAATGGACCAAAATGCATTCTCTCCCATGTATGCAATACTATCTTGAACAGAGACAACCATTAAAAAGTTAAAATTTTTATCACACGATCTAGAAAAAGGTTTCTCCTGGAATATCTTATTTCTCCCTCAAGAAAACTAGTAAAAAGTCTCACCAATCTGCAACATAACAAATTATTTAACTTTATTATACGATCTGCCTAAAGTTTAAGAATAATATTATTCATAGTGAAAATTATTGGTAGTCGTCATATGTGCCATACATGGAACAGTTTGTTATTTTAATACATTAATGTGGTAATTTTTGATTGCCTCATGTATCAAATAACAAATTAGTCCACATGTACATCACGTAAAATGACTACCATTATTCTTCACTATGAATTGCATTACCTATAGTTTAATGGGGTACACCAGGGGGTACATCATTGCCCATACCTGGGCTGTGTCCTGGAGTCGTTGGCCTGAAAGCGTCCGACTGTATCTTCTTATACCGATTGATAATAACTCCATGACTCCCTGGAGGTTTCGGGCTGTTCAAACTCAGGACGGCGGCTGGTGGGTGAATACTAGGCCTCCCGGATGCAGAAATTAAGCCAGAATGCTCAGGGCTGTTCAAACTCGGTACTGGAGCTGGTGGGAGAACATTAGGCATCCTGGATGCAGAAATCAAGCAAAAATGCTGATGGAAAAGCAAGGAAACGAAATAAAGTGACAGCATATGATTTCTGTTAATATGTGCGGCCATGGATATGAATAGAGACATTTCTTGTGTATGTACCGCACAAAATGTGATTCAAGAAATGAAATTGTGTGGTGCAATCCCTCATAGTGCATGCTATTTAAGACCACTGTAAAGGTCCCACAGGTTGAAAACAAAGTTAAATAAATAGATCACAGTGACATGGTTTAATACAGTATCAAATGTCGAGAGTTTCACTGTTTAAGTCTACTCCAGCCCGCCTGACACCTATTTGAAATTTTTGCACGTACACGTGATGTAAAGATGTTGAAGACAAAGTTAAAACAAAAAGACGTGATTACATTGTAACAATTTAAGATTTCAAACGGGAATGTTTAGCGTTGCACATGGAAATTATGGCTATAAACAAAAAGCTTAGTGAAGAGTGATTCAAATGGTGGTGTTTTCACAATATTAATGTATGAGTAATGCTATTTGCAGTCACTCACTACCGTAGTCGCCCTACGTGGTATACATATGACGATTAGTATTTGATACATTAAAAAGGTAGTTTTTCTATTCCTTCATATATCAAATCATTAATCGTGACATGTATGCTATATTGGACGATTACGATAGTGAATATTGCAAATAGCATTACTCTGTACGTAATATAAAAGAAGTAAACATGCGAATATTTCCTTGTTTGGTAAGGATAACGTTTCTTGATTCATTCCATTTTAGAGGGGATAGTGACAGCCGCTCATTGAAAGTTTAATAGAATTATTAAGACGTGATTAGACATCACAAGGAACGATTAACCTTTATAGTTTTCTGTTTTACCATTCTTAGGAATTGATTATCATTATAATTTATATTTCCTACTCAATATTAATTTTTTTCTTTTAAGGTGGTTCACTTTGTTTCTCAAGAACACGACTTAGTTAAGCTTTAGAAAAGGCTTCTTCATCGAAAAATTGAAATTTCCTTGTAGATCATTTAGAATTGTTCTATAGAAAAACTGAAGATCTAGCATGTGAAGCACGCAAGTTAGAGTCTGTGTTCATTCTGAATTGAATAAAATAAGTGAAATACAATTTCTATGTAGTACCTCCGTATTTATAGTATTTTGTGAATGAATAAAGCTCTTTGTATAATGACGTTGACAATCCACGCGTTTTTAAAATCTGTATGGTTGATTTAAAAAATAATTTTTAAAATGGATGGTGTAGATTTTACCAATTCATGGTTGTCGACAAAAGTTGTCGACCATAGTTATACATGTAGCATAACTGTTTTTCAATACATGAATAGTTGCCAAATCCCCATTCTACTCTTATTTTGAGGCATGCAAATCTTGCCTAGGAATATAAGAATTTAATAATATTAAAAAAAAGAAGAAGGCCCTAATATAAAAAATTTCCAGTGTGAGCAAAAAGCTCCCATATTCTTTACTTTTGATGCGCTTTTGGTATCCTCAGAAACACATTAAAAAGTTTCCCATATAAATAAATTCAGTCAAGAACCAAGAACGACACACTTTTTTGTTTAAGGTAACCCTGACCCCAAAATCCTGTCACTGATAACTTATAGTCATTTTTTTACTTAATCTTTTCCACTCAAGAAACCCCACTAGCATTTGTAGGCCGTGGGTTTAGTATCTTACCAAATATCTGAAACTGTTTCCTTTAAGTTTCACTATAAAACAAGGCATATGATGCTTAATGGGACGAGCATAAAACTAATAATATAATTTGTCATTTCATTTTATTCGTTTCACTGGCAATTGGCATTTGTATATGTTATACAACAGAAAAAGATAAATTAATGTAATTGATTTTTTCTACAAAATATGTCACATTCCAATTTTCAGTCTTGTATTGATGAGAGAAGGAGAAAAATGATTTTATATGTGTAAGGTTTAGATCAAGAATAAATTAATGTAAGTTTTGACATGATTTTTACTTCTCGAAGATGAGTTTTTGGATGAACTTACCTTCATTTTTGTTTGAAAACTAATTTTTTTAAAAGTACTTCACATTCTAAAAGTACTTTTAAAAAAGTTACATTGGACCAAATTCCTCTAAAATATCTTCTAACTGGCAAGAGCATTTTCATAAAATTAGTCAAATGGGTTAAAAAACTACTTTTGGACCTCAGAAGCTCCTTTTGGTTTTTCAAAAGTCATGCCTAATGTTCCTTAAACTTTGCAACTTTTTCTACGATAGTCAAGATCTATGTAAACATTAATTTTGACACTTTCAAAAGAGATTACACATATATACATAAACCTAAATGCACAATACCACATTTTATATGGATTAAACTATTTAACAATAACAACATGCAATATTGACTTATATCGTAAATGCATATTGTAGCCATGCAAATTTACTATGATTGTATAAGAATAAAATCAACGATTGGAGATGAAAGAACATTTGATGGATTTGGGGAAAACTTGTGATTCTTTTTAGATCTGTCGCGATCTAATCCTGCTTATGATGTATTGAAGAAATTTTTTTCATTTTGTTTGAAAAATTCACTCGCGATTGGAGGCCATGTTGTTCGAGGTCTATAATCAGATTTGTACACCATTAGCTAGACAAGTGTTACTGAATACATCCCTTTTAGGGATTTAGAAGCTGAAGAATATCTGAAATTGGTTACAAATCTTGCATAATATTGATCTCTCTGTCTATTGCATCTTTTCTGATCTGTTATAACTTATAATTGTTGTTGTGAGTAAATATTCTCTTATTGAAGTCTTTGATTCAACTAGTTTCTGTGTTGTAATCTTGCTGTGTGCATATTGTGAAGGTGAAATTTGTATGATTGAGTAGAAAGTGAGTTCCACTAAATTTGAGGTTGATATATTTATCGCCAAAGGAGACTTTAGTATGTGGCGTCAAAAGATGAAAGAATTTGATGCAATAAAAAGTTGTTAAAGCAATTGATGAATCTTTGGATGGTAAGAAACAATACTGAAAGGTATGACATTGCTTGGAGTTTTATTTTCTTGCACTTTGAGATGGTGATTTAAGGAATGTGGGTGAGACACTGAGACTAAACTGAAGTGAAGAAAAAGTTAGAACCACTTTCTCTTGTAAAACCATGCCTAAAGAAGTGCTGCTCTATAAACAAATATTTAGCTTTAAAATGAACCCCCTAGATGACTTAGATGAAAATCTTGATACATTTAGAAGAGTGTCATAAGATCTCGCAATTAATCTAAAAAGTTGATTAAAATCAATAATTAATTAATCATACATTTCATGGGATCCACAACTTTTTATTCCATCGTTTTAATCAAAATCTGATAAATATCTGATTTTTATCTAAGCCGAACATAGGCTTAATAAGTGATAAATATAAAGATGTTAAAATGCTTTAGATTACAATAGAGTTGACTTAATTGTTGACCTAATCGTGAGTTCACTAAAAAGTAGAGATTCTGAGTTAAAATCTAAACGAATCAATCTACTACCGCTGAAAATATAAGTCACTTGTTTTAAGAATGGTATAAGAATTTCAAACCAATTAATGGAGGACAAGAGATTATGGGCGACGATGTGACTGGTAGGGTGAAGGAATAGGTTCCATTAATATATATAAAGCTGAAAAATAATGAAATATTGACCCTAAATAAAGCCACATATGTTCCGAACCTTAAAAGGAAATTAAATACCGCACCCTGTGGATCTCAATCTAGCGACGGCATGTGGAACCTATAAATATAAAGATGTTAAAATGCTTTAGATTACAATAGAGTTGACTTAATTGTTGACCTAATCGTGAGTTCACTAAAAAGTAGAGATTCTGAGTTAAAATCTAAACGAATCAATCTACTACCGCTGAAAATATAAGTCACTTGTTTTAAGAATGGTATAAGAATTTCAAACCAATTAATGGAGGACAAGAGATTATGGGCGACGATGTGACTGGTAGGGTGAAGGAATAGGTTCCATTAATATATATAAAGCTGAAAAATAATGAAATATTGACCCTAAATAAAGCCACATATGTTCCGAACCTTAAAAGGAAATTAAATACCGCACCCTGTGGATCTCAATCTAGCGACGGCATGTGGAACCTGGAACATTAGACGATGAAAGCTCAGATACTTACATTTGGAAAGGAAATACTAAGGTAAATAGAGAACATGTTATACTTGTTCCCCAAGAGTAAATGGTCTATGTACCATTTCTGCACAAGTATTAACAGGAATTATTTCAGCTTCTCTGTCTAAATGCATTGATAAAACTGAACTTTGGCATAGAAGGATGGGTCATATGTCTGAAAAAAGTCACAATTCTTGAACAATCAAGGAGTTTCTGGAATTGACTGCATTATTAAACTAAATTTCTGTGAGCATTGCATTTTAGGTAAACAAATTAGATTACCATTCTTGTATGGTTTGCACAAATCTGAATGTATACTTGAATATTTGCATGATGATTTGTGAGGTACTGAATCCACCTCTACACAAGCTAGTTTTAAGTATTTTCTTTTGATTATTGATGATTTTTCTAGGAAGATTTGATTTTTTTGTTGAATTATAAATCTCATACTTCTCACAACTTTTAAAACTGGAAACTCTTAGTGGAAAATCAAACAAACAAAAGAATAAAAGCACTTAGGACAGATGATAGTCTTGAGTTTTTCATTTTGAAGTTTGATACTTTGTGTAAGCAAGCTGACATATTGAGACATAGTAGAGTAGCGCGCGCACAACTCAAGAGAATGCTATTACAGAAAGAATGAACAGGAGGACATAGAGGGCTTTAAAATTATAATAAGTGGGAACTTAGTCTTTAATAACAAATCATGCCTTGTTTAATTGATCCTATGGAGAGGTCGCAATATAATCCAAATTGGGGTAATTGAAGTTGAAAATCAGAGTGGTGACCCTGTTCAAGATATGTGACAGATTAAGGTAGAGACACCTCAACATGAAGTTGACATGGAACAAGAAGAATGACAGAATTCACACCAAGTAGACAACAACCTATAGAAGAATATCAACTCACTAGAGATAGAGAAGATAAATAAGTCCACATGATGAATATGATTTTGTGAACTTAGTGTCCCTTTTAACATCTCTCAAGATAATCTTAATGATGAACTGAAGTCTTATAATGAACCCTTTATGAGTGAAGATTCTAACAAATGGCAACAGGCTCACTAATAAAGAATAAAACTTGGGTATGAGTTAGCAAACATGAAGGAATGTCAGTTACAGATTTAAAAATGGTGTAACAAAATTAAAGAAGGTGAAATAAAAGATGATAACGTAAGATATACAAAGCAAAACTTGTAGATAAAGTATTTTCTCGAAAGAAAGTATTGACTATAATGATATCTTTTCACCATTGGTTAATTATAACTCTATTAGAATCATCCTTGCTCTAATTATTCAATTTGATTGGAAAAGAAATGGTGCGAACCCACGTAGTAATGGTAGCTATGAAATCCACATAAGATTGATTCAACTCAAGAAAGCCAAGAAATCAATGTTTAAACTTGATTAGAAAATATTGAATCAAGGAACCAACACAATCGCCCACAATATATTGACCTCATGATTACAAGACTCAAGAATCTCAATCGATTTATTTGAACTCCACAAGAAATAATCTTGATAAATTCAAAATTAATTCAATAAAGAACGAGAAGAAAGCAATATGTCTTGTAATAATATCTCTTAAATTGTGTATTTTTACAATGAATGAAATGAACCCTATTTGTATGGAACCCATAAAACATATGTGGTTGCATAGTGTAAATTTATACGGTCGTATAGATCAACTGAAACCCTCCACTGGGGTTTTGGTAAGGAGGCATGCGACTGCATGCCCTAAACAATTATGTGGTCGCATAGTTGTTCCTTCCACTCCTCCGTCCATTGCTTGAATCGAGTTGCTCCAATTCGTTTCAACTCCCATGCCCAACATGAAATTTGTCCCTTTACTTGCCATGGTCAATGTTTTGTCCATCGTGAATTAAGAAAGTAGGCTCATTACTTCTTTGACCCACTTTGCTCGCGACCTAATCATAGGCCCTTCCTCAAAGATCAATGGATCCTTTCCCGAACTTATCCTCGTATCATGGATTACATCATCTCCTCCCTTTTCGAAAGGATTCGACCTCAATATGTACTAACATCAAAGAAAGAAAGATAAGGAACAACAAAAAATGCAAATTATCATAAACTTACCTTGACGATCCAAATTGTAGCTATTGGTTTCAACCCTTGCAATGATGTGTAATGGTCCATCTCTTTTAGGATGTAATCTAGACATTCTTTGCATTCGAACATGCCATTTTTGCCTAAGCACCCAAACCCAATTACCTAGTTCGAATACTTTACGCTTCTTTCTTTGGCTATCTTGAGATACATATAATTCAATCCGTCGCTTTTTATATAAATTACCACTAGTTATAGGAATTAAATAAAAAAAAATTAACATACTTAAACCATAAATCATATCAAATCGTGTAATACAAATAGTATGGGATACTAAATTAGTTCCCAACATATTCCATAAATTCGAACAAAAATAGTTAAGGATTTCAAAATTGAAATATAGATTCTTATGCCTCAAATCACCAACAATGCATCCCAAATGTCTATCATGCTCAATTAATTTCTTGCAACATACTCATTAACTAGTAATTAATTGTCTATGAATGCATATGACAAATGACTTGTTATTCTCATAAAAAATATTAGATGCATTAATATGTGTAAAAGTACATACCCTATGTGAAAAAATATTACTACGTGCTAGACCATCATTTAACCTATGTATGGGGTATTGATCCTATACCATGCTATAGTTGAATACTTCTCATTCAATGCTCATCAAATCCTCCAATTGCATCGAATTACTTGGATACTCAATAGTGGTATCTCAATAAATAATTCTTCATGGCACAAGTCTTTGAATTCTTGCAATAAAGAAATATCCAAACTAGGGATAGGTTTGTTAGTTCACACTAAAACCCTCTCAATCTTACATTTTTTTTGCATAGAAACTCAATTTTGATTTTTCTCCTCTCTCAAAAGACTCTCTTCCTTTTCTCTCTTGTGGCCCTACTTTTTTTTCCCCTCAAATTAGCCACCTCACTACCTTATCTCATAATCTGCTTTTGCCCGTCTTTCTTTGTTTTTCTTTTCATCCTCATCTTTCAGTCTTAATTGATCCTCCATAGACTCATTGCGGTGTGAATGGTACAAATGTAACAGCTCTCCCATCTTTTACAAAGTTGTACCTATTCTTGAATCCATCATATTTAACCTTCCTATCATACTGCCACAACCTTCCCTACAAAATGTGTTCGGCATGTATAGGAACTACATCACACATAACTTCATCATGATACCTCCCAATTAAGAAATTTACCAAAACTTGCCTACATACCCTANTGGTACAAATGTAACAGCTCTCCCATCTTTTACAAAGTTGTACCTATTCTTGAATCCATCATATTTAACCTTCCTATCATACTGCCACAACCTTCCCTACAAAATGTGTTCGGCATGTATAGGAACTACATCACACATAACTTCATCATGATACCTCCCAATTAAGAAATTTACCAAAACTTGCCTACATACCCTAACATATCCACATGCATCTAACCATTACAATTTATAAGGCTTGGACGTTTTATCGTAGTCAATCCTAATTTCTCAATAAGTGTAGGCTAACAATATTAATACAACTACCCCCATCAATAATCAAACTATATACCTTATTTTTGACATGGCATCTATCAACCAATTTAATTTGTGTATTGAGAGTGCACATCACCACCACGAGTAACTCACCTCCTAGTGGGTACTTTATTCCATCACCGTCACTAGCATCCTCTAACGCGACCATATCGTCACCATCACTATCACCATATCGTTACTGAAATTTCGTAGTTTACTAACTAAGTTTGACCTTACGTGCAGAATAACGTTAACTAAAGCAACAAGTCACTTTTAATTAGTTTATAGATGGTTAAACATACAATTCAATTTCCCTAAATTGAATTACTGCAATTGTAATATTTGGAAAGTAATAAATAACACATAGTTTGATGACGGAGAAATCCAAATAGGTAAAAACTCCGGGACCAAGCCAGTTACCTCAATTATATACAATGTGGGCTACAGTTCAATTCCAAACTAGTTGCACTAGCTGTTGTAAATCCTGCAACCCCAAGATTTGCTGTTCATTCCAGCCTTATGATCTGCTATCGTAGATACTGTCCAGCCAACCCCACTAGACCTCCTGATCTACCACTTGTAGCTTCCATGATCTGCTATACTTACAGACTCATAATCTTCTAACAAGATGTGTTGTCTCAGTCTCACGATCTTCTGCACACGTCTCTTCCTAGTGGATACCAAGGAATCACGCATTCTTATTCTTCTTCCTGTGCTTGAATATGTTTTCAAAGTGTTAA
>CAIGRK010416744.1:0-19691 GCA_903798315.1 Fraxinus greggii | reverse complement strand
TCATACTGACTGTTGACCATGTAGGATCAGGAGGTCACAGGAGCTTCCCACAGGTGGGTCGAGTGCCAAGAAATTGTGCCAAACCTAGATAAGGAACTTAAGGATTTGGCTTCACCAATTGATGCTACCCTATCAGACAAGATCGTGACATCTAAGAGGAATATTAGCCATAGATCGTCCCTACTCGACAAAATTCTGGCTGAGGATAATGTTGAGATGTGCAATCTTAATTTTTCCTCGAACAAAGAACACACTCAACATGGAGACGGCCATTCTACTGTTAGCACTGATGTGGCAACTGCGTCTCAGGGAAGGTTTACTAATTCAAGTAGAATTAATCACGAACAGGATAGGACTATGGCTATTTCCCCTTGTAAGAAAAAAGATTGCAGAGGTTTGTTAAAGAAGCTGCTGTGGAGACGAAATAAACGTAGCAGCAAGAAAACAACAGCTTCATGAACTGCATAACTCTGCTGAATTAAAGTCGACTCGCAGAATTTAGTTTTGATGCTGCGGTTTTTGAGTCGTTACCTGGTCAGCTAAGATGATTTTGCTTAGACTTGCAAATTTTGTGCATATCCTTGTAATATAATCTAGATAATGACAATAATCAAAATATTGTCGATCATGAAAGTGTTCTACTACCGCTGTTTTACCAGATGTGCAAATGAATTCATACATATGACAGTGACTTGTGCATGAATTATTAGATGGTACAAGACGATATGATAAACAAATTTTAGCTCTTTTTGTCGATAATAGTGTGAAGTATATCTGATTCACGTAATTAAACAAGGGCCTATAATTGCAATTAATTCTTTGTGTTTTTTTCTTTTCATGTGTTTAGAGAGGAGGATAAATTCATCATTTTATAAAGCTTTTATGGAGATAAATGATGAAAATATTGTATTTTGTAAAGTTTAGCCAATTTAGAAGGGTTTTGCTCCAAATAAAAAATGAAGGGAAATCTCGAAAAACAATTGAAAATATATTTTTTAATAAATTATAAATTGATAGTTATCTTAATATATTAAAAGCTGATTTTCAATGCGCCAAAGATCGGATCTCTAAAAAACGACCAAAGACATAATTGAATTTGAAGCGATTTTTTTTTTTTTTTTAATTAGGTGGCAGAACTTAAAGATGTCAACGTGCTGCGTCTGAATTCAACCGGATGTGTAGTGATTTTCTTCAGAATGAGTAAGTATTTAAATATAAATGAATTAAATTTTAAAGATAAATGAATAAGTAGTAACGCAATAAAAATTTAACGACCAAAGATTTAATTATTTTTTTACTAAATCTATGATAAAACGCCCTCATCCTCCGCTTGAATAATTGAGAGTTATAAAGAATTTCAATTGCTTTTCCTATATGCATGTGTTTCTTATTTTTGGTTTAATGTTCGTACTGTAAACTAGCTAAGATTGAAATTTGTATGCATAATCACCAAAGATTGTTGGAATTTGGAAATTACTAGCGTCGAGGGAATTGAGGCTTGAAAAATCACTTTAATGACTAGTAATAAGGAAATTAAATTTAGAGAAAAGATGGCAATTGAATATTTAGCGCGATTCTTTATAATTTATTTTATTTAAATTCATTTTTAATCTTATATTTTCTTAATAAAATATTTTACACGTTAATCCATAAATTTTTCACACTTTTAAACAACATTCAAAAAAAAAAAGATCATTTTCACAAAATTTATTCTCAAAAATCTTCATCAAACATGCCTATGTTGAAAATTGAAGCTCTTAAAATTTCATAAATTGCAATTCAACACTGCCATGGAAACGATGACAACTTTGACCATCGCGTTGACGTTGACAATAAAATTAGCTCTAAGCGGAGGTGTTAGTACATAATTATATATTATTCATTGAATAACAATTGAATATTGGGGACCAAACTACTCCATTTAACTCATTATCATTACAGAGCCAGAGATAAGAGTAGCAAACAGTTCGAGTCGCTTGTCCGCTCGATCCATGAACGACTAATTTTTTGGTTTAGTTTATTAGTTCTTTTTAAAAAAAAAACTTGCTTATTTTTGAATTTTCAGTATTTAAAAATAAAAATAATGAGGTGCTATTGAACGGGTCGACTCAACCTACCTCGATTACTATTTTTGGGGAAAAAATTGGGAAATTATAAAAAATCAGGTGTTTAAATATTACTTTTTAAAAATCAGGTCTAAAATTTATTTATTCAAAAATCAGGTATTATATTAAAACCTTAATTGATAACCCTAATTTATCACTCTACTCCCCGTCTCTCTGTGAATGGTGTGACATCAAGGACGCCCACCGGTCGCCACCATGGAAGCAGACCTGAGCCTTTTCGCGCGGAGGCGCATCTACACCGATCTGCATTAGAGCTCAGATCGCCGCTACAACGACGCTAGCCTTGGTTTTGGGGGTGGTTTCTTCTTCCTCGTTGCTTAGCCGACATATTTGGTATTTTAGGATGATTTTTATTTGTTGGTGCGATGATCGTGTTTGTAGGGGTGGTGGTGCGTTGTGCGACGGTGGTGTGGTGGTTTTGAGGGACTGTAGCAGGGATGATTTTTATTTGTTATTGTTGGTGCGGTGGTGGTGTCTGTGGGTGTGGTGGTACGTTATGGATGTGGTGTAGTGGCAGGGTGAGGGTTGTCGTAGTGTTGGTGGTGGATTTGGCGGTTGTGATGGGTTTGGACGGTTTTCTGTGTGGTGGTGGTGTTTATGTGGTAGCTGTTTTGTGGTGGCAGTGGCAGTGCGATGGAGATGGAAATGATTTGGTTAATTTGTGACCAACTATTTGATTATCTGTGATTGTGGAAGAATATGTGACCATTTAATTTGGAAACCTATACTGAAGAATAAATCGTGACCTATAAAATTTTGTTTGTGACCATTAATAATTCGTGACCGACTAATTTGGAAATTCGTGATCGATGAATAAATTGTGACCTTTAAATTTTTTGATTTGTGAATAATTCGTGATCAATTAATTTGATAATATGCGATCAATAAATAAATTGTGACCTATAATTATGTACATGTGATCATTAATTGTATAAATCTGATTTTATTGTATTTAGTTAAGAAATATTTTTAAGTAATTAAATATATACTTGAATTTTGAATTTTCAAACTATAAATCTACTTGTGAATTGGTGTAAATAATATAACTGAGTTATGATTTTTTCCCCAAAAAAATGCTTATAATTTTGTGAAGCTAAAATGTTGGACCCGGCCCAAAGAAGATACCGTAATCCAAATATAATTGTCACTGTCAGGGAAGAAAAATAAAAATCAAAGTACATAAAAAGGATGAACAAAATCCAAAAGTGTTCTCTTAGGCCCCCCAAAATCACCATCTTGAATCTAGGGTTCTAAAAATTTCAATTCAATTCTAACCCGCCAAATCCGAATTTTCTGCGATACGGACCGACTGGCTTTCCGTGAGTCGGATCTATAATCAGAACTCCATTGCGGGATTGAGCTCAATTCCTCCGCCACCGGCAATGTCGGAGTCCAAAGCTTCCCCATCCGCCTCCGGATCCGACCCTCCGGTATTCCTTCCGATTCGCCTAAGTGAATTTCTACTTTTTATCTGTTGTGTACATTTCCTGTAATTTTAATTTTACATTTGGTAGAATAAATAAAAACATTCTTTTTTTAGTTTTAAATCCTCTGGGCTTGATACGTTTATTTAGAGGGTTGGAGGTTGAATACGAAGGTACATTGTATTTTACTTTGCTGAAGTTTTGGTCTGTGATCTTGCTATATGTAAATTATATGTAACATTTTTCTGTCAACCGTCTTTAGTTTCGGAGCTGGATTTAATTTCAAGGGTCTCTCTGAAATTGTATAACCTACTTATATCAATGTATGTGTTATAGATATAATTATAATATTTTAAGGAGAATTCGGGAATGAAATATTTGTGATCTTAGTTGAATACGAAATCAGAGACTGGTGGTGAAATTTGGTAGGTGCATTGATTAGTCATCTACTTCATTTTATATGGAATGATAAGCATGAGTTAATGATAGTTAATCTTCATTTCTAAAGCAGCAGTGTCAGTAAGTTTCAAACCTAAGTTGGAAGACTACATTTGGCAAAAAGTTGCTGGATAGATATGAACCGAAAGGAAAATAGGATGTATAATAAATGAAATTGGTTTAATAGTTCGGTTTTGAAGTTTGAAAAAAATGCTGTTAAGTTGTGAATTGGTATACGTGCTGGAGTTAATGACCTTACCTATTTCTAGAAGATTTGTCTGTATGGGTCAATTAATTGAATGCAATGCATGCTAATCCTTGTAGTTGTGTGTTTCCTTACTATCTGGTTTGAACGGGGTAACAACAATTTTTAATATTTTACCTCAATCATGTGGACATCATGACTTTCTCTCTCCATATTCTCACCTTTATAATTCGTTTGTAATTCACTTATATAAGAAAAAAGAGGAGTTGTTTTAACTCCTTGCTGGACTTGTGCTCACTTGTACAGACTACGGGGCGTCAAGAAAGCCTCCTGTCAACTCAAGAAATACTAGCAGTTATTGATTCTTTTAAGAAACAGGTTGAGTTGGATCGTTGTGTTAGCATAAAGGTGCCTTTTGTGATACTTATGATCTTTACTGAATTTTAATTTAGCCAGTTCGTGGTTTTTAAATAATCTATTAAGCTGTGTTCCTCTTTTTTGGCCAGAAACATATGGAAGAAAATACACAGAAAGTGGCTGATGTCACAAACAGTCTTCTTAAACTATCGATGGAGAGAAGCAATCTTAAGATTATTGGCGTAGACAAAAGTGTTGATTTACTGTCTAAGAGGCAGAAAGATGCAATTGATATGCATAACGGTATTGGTACGAGTAATGGGGATAACGATAGTAGTAGCTCTCAAGAAGATGGATATGGCTCATCGGCAATTCTTTTAGGATCTAGTATTGCAGTCAAGAATGCTGTTCGTCCTATTACACTGCCAGAAGTGAAAAAATTACCACCATATACAACATGGATTTTTTTGGATAGGTGCGTCAAGATTTCTATGAATATGGCATAAGAAGTGTAGTTAAATATTTATTTATATCTTCCAACTGAAAGATTCTGCCTGTCCATTCTGTTAATTTTATATATATCTAAAACTACAAGAATTAATATCAAACTATCTCATTGTAGAATTTGAAACATTGTCATTTTCATCCTTTTTCATACTGTAAAGGGACTATTTTTATAAAGTAACTAATAGTATGCTGAGCCCCGTAGAGGCTTTGATATCAATATTAGGGTATTCGTCACTGCGATCACTAATCCTGTCTTTTGCTCCTTTGGTACTATGCTGGTTTTGTTTTTCGGCATTTGTATATATTATTAAGACAAAAGAAGATTAACTTCTTCAGTAGCTGACAGTATCGCTACCATAGATTATTGATAATTTTTTTATTAATCATTTATGCTCGAAATATTTGCGTGTTATTATTAGTTTTTTATTCCTTTTAATAGCATCAACAATTTTTGTCTTCATTTACATGTATATGTTTTTGTTTTCCTTTATATTCTTTTACCTGATGATCTTTGTGTTTATTTACATCTAAGTTTTATTTTTACTACACAACAATGTATTTGTTTACTTTTTTATGCTTCATACTCCATTATTGATGTTCTAGTTCTTTCCATGGGAGGCCCTAAAATTAGATTCTATTTCAAAGAGTCACGTCCTCCGGAGACATCCTTCACAACTGACAACTTCAAAAAGCCTTAAGTTTAAAATGTGATAAATAGGTGGGCTAACTAAAGCTTGAAAGTGTTGAAAAAACACCATGCATGACAAATGGAATTCTGAACATTGAACATATTTTTTTAAGGAAGGCAGTATTAGTTTTCATTTGAAGACTTTCTTATAGTTTCATGTTGTACTCTGATACCAAATTATATTTCTATAAATCTCATATTCTACTTCCAACCGTGATAACTATGTTGTTTGGAGGTCAAAAACAATTAGTGGACAGTATTGTGTCTATAACAGTGGTTGGGTAAGGTATTTATACAAAATGATCATCATAAAATATATTTGTAAGCAGATTCTGTATAGATATGCAAGAAAAGGAACCTTTACCTAAGACGTATGAAGTACACAGAGATGCATCAGAGCCAAGGAAATGCAACAGGTTGCTGGAGCTCTTACGTCCAGCATGCCCCCTTATTCCTGACATGCTATGGTGCCCCAGGGTGGGTAGGAGCGGGTTGAATCTGTATTGCCGCGGAGCAACAGCCTCGTACTAATTGCTTAACTTCTNCAATTAGTGGACAGTATTGTGTCTATAACAGTGGTTGGGTAAGGTATTTATATAAAATGATCATCATAAAATATATTTGTAAGCAGATTCTGTATAGATATGCAAGCAAAGGAACCTTTACCTAAGACGTATGAAGTACACAGAGATGCATCAGAGCCAAGGAAATGCAACAGGTTGCTGGAGCTCTTACGTCCAGCATGCCCCCTTATTCCTGACATGCTATGGTGCCCCAGGGTGGGTAGGAGCGGGTTGAATCTGTATTGCCGCGGAGCAACAGCCTCGTACTAATTGCTTAACTTCTGCCTCGATTGACATTTGTGAAGTCAAACAAAAAATGTAGGAGACATAAAAACAAATATTTTTTGAGAATAAAAGTGGAATCCAATCAAATAAAATATTGTGATGATATTTTATTCTATACTTTCAGAAAACTTTATAAGTGGATGCAAAATGTTGTTTAAAATTGTAAGTCCTTTTGATCTTCAAAAGTCAAAGAAGACAGCCATTTTGGAATGGAGTACTAACTACAGCTATAATAAGTCTAAAAAGAGCCTATCTTAATTCAGTATTGCTACAGAGCATTCCCAGAAGGATGCCCAATATATATAACCCATTCAGCAAAAAAAAAAAAAAACACCTTTCAGTTCTCTGGCGCGTTCTCCAAAACTTTCTCTCGAGTGTTGCTATTAGTGGTGTTTGCCTTAAATTCATGTAGTAAGTGGCCCTGCATTTTACTGCTAGACTTAGTTGACTATGGGATTCATTTACTTTTTACTTCTACCTAATGATGACTTAATAGGTTCTGCCATATCTGGCTCCTAAAGTAGTTTTGGCTTTTAGTTGTAAAATTGAATCCTCTTTATAATTCAAAAGATTGGCCTATTCATCCTCCCTTAAGGTTTCTTATGATTGGAATCCTGGATAGAATCACATCTAGTCTCGGGGATCCCTTATATCCAACATTTGTATGAAGTACTTGGGATTTGTTGTAAAATGAAGAATTCTTCATGTGCTTAAGTTTGACAGATAGCTTATGATGGTTCACATAGGAAATCAAGGAGTAGCTTTTTGATTTTCAACTTCTTTCTTCTTAGAACATGGCAAAACAAACGTTTTCCAAAGTTATGGATTAAATCCCAATGAATTTAATCTACCAGAAACATATAGAAAATCCTTACCCGTGTGTTTTAATTTTTTTCATTCCTCAATCTATGATGTGAAGAATTAAGGTAAAGGATATTTAGCTTCAGTTTTAATTAATTTGTCATTCATATTTCTTTATTCACTCCCAAGAATGCCAACCCTCTTAAACGACTAGGTCAGTAAGAATCCACTTATAACTTTATTCCATGCATATGCTGGTTTGTGCTGTAAGCGGGAAATGAACGTTATTGAGAGAAAAAAATTGGTGAACAGAGGAAACCAGTATTTGAGTATATATTGTGTTTTGGACATTTGGAATATCTATGAATTGTATACGTTAATTATAACTTATAATTTCTGTTGCATGCAGGTCTAAATGAATGGAAGATACATGTCAAAATGAATGAAACTGGTCAAAATATGAGGATAGATAGGACTGTGTTACCCGACCTTGATTTTATATCCCTAAATGCATTATAGGATTTTGCTATATTCCTCAATATGAAATGTTATGAATTAATATTTCTAGCTTGGTCTTTCAAAATGAATGGGATGGATGATAAATTTCTAGGTCAGCTAAAGGTTTTTGGGGTACATTACATTGATCCTCTTTAATTTCTGCTTCCTAGAATCTTCTAATCGTAGTATATGGTTTTGAATTTACTATCAATGTAAATCAATGCCCACAGATTATAAATGATATTAAGCCCCAGTTTGATTTATCTAAAAATCAGATTAGTAAATATTGATAAAAGTTGAATAAAATGTGTGGTTGAAAAGTTGATAAAAGTTATAGGTTCCATCAAATGTGTTGTTGAAAATGAGTTTCTCATTTTAGAAAATAACAGGGGCTAAATATAGTTTTAAAGAATGTTTTGTGGACAGCACAGTCCAGCTGCCCCGTTCGATTTTTAATGTTAAAATTATTACTTCTGAAATCAAATTTGTATTTCACTAACAATTACTTGGCTTCACTAGTTGAATGGGTTCATTGGTGTCACTTGCTGATTCTCTTTGTCCATGTGTATTTGTGGGTGTCTGTTTCTAGACTCAGATATGAGCTCTTAGCCATCTTCTGTATGGCTTCCCAGATTGAAGTTTACATTTTAATGTAACAGTATTGTTTTGTTGGTATTACGGTCTTTGATTCATTTATATCCTTAGTGCAGAAATCAAAGAATGACAGAGGACCAGTCTGTAGTTGGCAGAAGGAGAATTTATTATGACCAAAATGGTGGTGAGGCTCTAATCTGTAGTGACAGTGAAGAAGAAGCCAATGACGATGAAGAAGAGAAGAAAGAGTTTGCTGAGTTTGAAGATTATATTCTGCGGTTGGTATATCTGATGCAGGGCGTATAGCTCATCTTTTCGATTTTCTTCCTTTTTCAGTCTGTGCATAAAGATACACTTTTTCTTGAAGTCTTGTTCGAATTCTCATTTTTCATGATTATCATTGTTCTCATTAATCCTCAGGTCACTAGCTCCCTAAGTGACAAAGAATTTTTCACGTTCCATTTTCGCAATTCTCTTTAGGTTCATTAGTCATTACTATGTCTTCTGGAAGATCCAATTATACAGCCATAAAGGGCCATTTCTATTATTTTCATTGCTGATATGTCGAAGTTCATAACCTAATTCTTTCTCTTCCCTATCACTCCTTTGACCTCTTGTATGCAAGTTATCCTGACTTTCCTCCCTTGCATCACAACTAATTTAAGAATTTTCTAATCACTGCCAAAAGAAGGAGAGCTTCTATTTTCTAAATGCAATTTAGATAAAGAAATTCCTCCCTTACCTTTTCAAATAGGAGTACCGCGAGTTTCATTGTGAAGGGATGATATGGCAATCCCTCTTAATAGCTCGCTAGATGAGGAATAAGACTGAAGGATTTGTTCGATTTGGTTCTTTGAAAACTTAATTTGGGAGCTACATAGTACAGAGAATAGAGGACCTGGAACTGCGTGCACATTAGCCATATATTCTTCTGTTTACCATTTTTTCCTTTTAGTTTTGATTAAGATTTCACAATTAATGTCTCGTTTGGATTTTGATCAATGGCAAAAATACGAAAACAGAAATAACCTTTTCTTCTGATTCCTTTGGTTTATATTGGGTAATCTAATTGTTTTAGTTCTCACTGCTTGTTTATATTTGCCAGAATGACTATTAAAGAAGTGGGGTTATCTGATGCCGCATTGGATTTGTTATCCCAGTGCCTATGTAGAAAATCTTCTGAAATCAAGGTAGAACTGTAACTGCAGGTTACCAGTTAACTGGTTATCTTGGTTAATTATTTTTTCTTTGTTTACTTTGTATTTATTATCTGAAAAGAAAAACTGGTCATAGCGAGAACTTTGGTCCAGCTGTTTCCCATTTGCTTTTTGCTGGATTTACAGATTAAACTACCATCAAACATCTTATACAGGCAAGATATGAAGATCTTGTTAAGAGCGGGAATGCCACATGTGATGTGAACACTGGAAATATTGACGGCTTTGTGAATCCTTATATTGATAAAGATCTAGATGCAGCTCTGGATTCATTTGACAATCTGTTTTGTCGCCGCTGTCTTGTAAGCATGAAATATTGACTTCAATTGTTCTAAGACTGGAAGTGAAGCACACTCGAATTTTGTGCATCCTATATGATTTCTCATGGTTTTCTTGCATCTTGGTCCAAACTTATTCTCCTTTATATTTGCAGGTTTTTGATTGCAGACTACATGGTTGTTCCCAGGATCTTATATTTCCTGTAAGTTAATAATGTCATCTTTTAAGTGTCAATGTTTTTTAGAATAGTCACTAGCTGCTTACAATGTTAATTTTTCAATTAGGCTGAGAAACAACTACCGTGGTCCTGTCTGGATGTGGAAAAAAAACCCTGTGGCCCAAATTGCTACCGACAGGTACTTGTTTCTTTATCAATTATCGGAATATACTAATATACCATAAATTAGTTTCGCCATACCTTTATTGTAAAGTGTCCTGCTCATTCCTTTTCGGTGTTCTTGCAACATGTTTAGGCCATTACGTAGTGCACTTCAATGTAATTTACACATCAACAGAGATTTCCCCCCTTAATCCATGCTATTATTCTTGCCAGCACTTTTTACTACATTCACACTGCATCGGGTCCTTAAGTCAGAAAGTAATGCTACAATGTGCTCTACTGGGCAGGCTATTCATGAAGAAAAAGCTTTCACTGCATCTGATAATGCTGCTGCCGTGCATATACAGAAGAGGAAGCAGGGAGGTCCATCCGTACGCAAGAATTCAAAGTCTTGCCCGAGTGAAAGTGCTTCTTCAAATGCAAAAGACATATCTGAAAGCAGTGACTCAGAAATCAAACTCATGAACGATGTTGCTTCTTCGCCTAAGTGTAAATCTACAGGAAAATGTGGGGGAAACAAAAGGAATAGCAAGCGAATAGCCGAGCATGTTTTAGTTGCCATAAGGAAAAAACAGAAGAAAATTGCTGCTTCGGACTCTGAATCTGTTGCAAGTGGGAGTCTTGGTTCTAAAGATATGAATCTTCAAGCTCCTCGACGAGAAAATAATGGCATTAGTTCTTCTCAGAAATTAAAATCTTCTAGTTCTAGAAAGTCTAGTAGGAAAGAGCCTTTAGCTCCTGACAGTATCAAATCTTTGCAGGGGGACGCTCCTAGTGGGGCATCAAATGAGATTGAGAGTAAACGACCTGTGAGTAGTAGTGACGATACCTTAAAGAAAGAAGAATTTATTGGCGAGAGTACGTATAAACAAGAAATAACTGATGAATGTTGGAAAGCATTTGAAAAGGCCCTCTATGAAAAGGGGCTTCTGATTTTTGGCCGGAACAGGTTAGTATATCCTTTGCTTGTTTTAGATATCTAGTTCCCAAGTTCTGTAATCTTTGTGCATGCCTTTGAACTGTTATGTCATGTAAGTGTAAAGGTATGTTGTATCTCCTTAGTTAATTAATCCAATGATTATTAGACAGCATTTTTGTAGTTGAGGATTTGTTTAAGCACTAAAAAGACTGATATTCTTTTAATTGGTAAAAGTTGAAATCCTCCTTTACATTTCATTACATTTTTATTGTTTCTTGCCTTCAAAGTGGTAGCGTTACTGTCCGACTTGACTTGTACACTTGACATCCAATCTTCATTTGGCTTTAGTAGGTTTGTCCCGCTTGCATTTAGTCTTGATCTATGAAGTATGGACACTCCTACGAAAGAAATGTGTCTGTTGAGACGTCTGTCATGTCGTACACCTAGGATGCAATGACGCCCTTACAGTAGTCAGCACAAAGCACTAACAAGCTTGTGTTCGAAACAACAACACGTCATCGACACATGTCGGATTCACTCGATGGTGTGTCCAACTTATATTTTGGTTTTGTACAGTTGGACACGTCGGGGGATACATTGTCAACACATCAATATGTTGTCGATGTATCGGATTTAACAAAAACCAATTCACTTTATGTAAAAAACTAATATTATCAAATTGTCGGGGATGTGTCAGTCGATACTTTTTGAAAAATTGCGTATTCATGTTGTGGCGTGTCCGACGCTCGTGTTTGTGTCGATGCTTCCTAGCCGGACGCCAACACTCCTCGAACACTCCATGTTGTGTTGTACATATACTATAAGCATTTTTCTTTCTAAGCCCTATTTGACAACCATATTTTTCAAACTCTTTTTTCTATATACTCATTTTTTAACCATACATTTATACAATAAAATATTGTGCTTGTAACGCAGAACTTTACTTTTTAACTACACATTTTCCTAAAAGTCACCATTCATTTTTTTTTTTTTGGAAAGTATGGTTGTCAAATAGGGGCTAAGTTATTTTAATAAAACATATTGCTACTCATCCAATTCAAAAGATTTTGCCAAAACTAAAAAAGTATTGATCTTTTATAAGTTAAAAGCATATAAACAAAGATATAATGTATAAGTGTACCAAGTTCATATAATTTAAGTCCGCATTTCCTTTTTTTGAAAATCACGTGTCTGCATGTCCTTGTAGCTTCATGTCCAAGTTAGTGTCATGTATCTGAGTCTGTGCTTCTTAGTACTCAATTCTACATGTTAGCTTCTCTTGCTTTTCTGCTGTCAATGTTGTAACGAGAACACTTTTATTTGCATTGCAGCTGTATGATTGCTAGAAATCTGATGAATGGTCTGAAGACGTGTTCAGAGGTTTTTAAGTACATGCATCACTCTGAGAATAAGCAATTCTTTCGAGCTTGTGATGGGGCGACCTTTACTGATGGCTATTTGAAGGCTGATGGTAGCGAAATCTTGGTAAGTTTTTTGTTCACTTTTATATGTCACATCACATACTTGTCCTTGGGTATCAGTTTTAATATGGTATGCTCATTTTCTTTTGGGTGGACAAGGGCAATGCTGCACGGAGAAGATCAAGATTTTTACGTAGGAAAGGAAGGGTTCGCCGCTTGAAGTACACATGGAAATCTGCAGGATACCATTCCATCAGGAAGCGCATTTCTGAGAGGAAAGACCAGCCTTGTCGGCAGTTCAACCCTTGTGGATGTCAATCTGCCTGTGGAAAAGAGTGTCCATGTCTTGTCAATGGTACCTGCTGTGAAAAATACTGTGGGTAAGTCATTTCCTTAAACATAGTATTCTTTAACTTCTATACAATAATTTTGCAGTTTAGAGTCCCATGTCAACTTCTCCATTTATTTTGTAAATTTCCTTCTCTTTTTATTTTAGTATGCTGTTGTAGCTTACTTGTCCATATGGTTTTTAAGCGTTATGCTTTTGCCCATGCGTGCTAATTGCTGCACTGTTTTCCTTTCAGGTGTCCAAAGAGTTGCAAGAACAGATTTAGAGGCTGTCACTGTGCCAAAAGTCAGTGTAGAAGTCGTCAATGCCCCTGTTTTGCTGCTGATAGAGAGTGTGATCCAGATGTTTGTCGAAATTGCTGGATCAGGTGGGATGTCACGAAATGTTTTGGTTTTCTTTACATTTCACAATCACCAAAACGCAACGACTTATAGTGCCGTCTTGTGAATTGAAAATCCTTGTTAAGTGCTTGCTTAGTGATACTTTTAAGTGCTTATAAGCTGTGGGTTTCTACAAAATGTGTGAATATTAAGTGAATTTGGGTCATACGAAATGTGTGGATAAAAAGCATGTTTAAACAACTTAAAAGGAAAAAATTTAAGCTTTGCCAAACTTGCACTAAACTGGGAGAACTTTCCTATCGCTCTCAAAGTGATTGAAACTTTTAGAGCATTTCTAATGGGGCTGTGGATTGCACAAAAAGTGAGCCACATCACCCCAAAATGCTTACGTGGTAAGCAAAAACTGGAGGATGTTTAGGAGCCCCTATTTGGGCTTAATTAAAATGTGTTTTCAAGGAAAAAATATATTTTGAAATAGTGATTTTTTAAAGAATGTGTGGTTAATAAAGAAGAAAAAGTTTTGGAATACGTGTAATATTATTTTTTAAGTAAATGCTTGTTTAAAAAGAGGAGAGAAAAATGCATTTTGATTAAAATGGAGCCTAAACATGGGTTTAAATTTTTGTAATTTTTCTTTTTTATTGGAGGATGATTCCATTTAATTTTTATAATTTATCTCCACTCTCTCTACATCCTCTCTTGTGCGTGTGGCCCACAACTAGTGCAATCCCACAATCCCCTTGGAGAGGCTCATCTCCATTCCCATTTTGCTCGTCATATGTACAACAATTCACATTGTTGCATTGGAGATGCTCAGAACACCATTGACAATGATATAATTATTGCTACCACTGCGCTTTGATGACCTTGTCACTTTTAAAAATTATAAAATAATGACATTGCTACCATTATATGTATTGCTGGCTGCTGGTTTATGTCTAACCAGGATAGGAGATTTGGGGTTAGAGGAGGGGAGGTGACAACAGGTGACAAATCAATGGTTACACGTGTGTAAAAATGTACATATTATACTGATCTTTTTATTTACTTGATACTCTAAAATATAGTAGAATTTGAGATTCAAGGATATAAATGGTCATGGATAATCATGAGATGTGATCCCTCATGATTATCCTTCTGAATGGTCTAGAGAATGCCTAGAATTATTTATTTTATTTTGTTATTGAAGAATAATAGGAATTTTTCCAGTTCCACCTGTTCTGTATTAGATTGCAATACTGATACTTTTTTATTTGACTTAACAGTTGCGGTGATGGCACCCTTGGGGTTCCTTCTCAAAGAGGTGATAATTATGAATGCAGGAACATGAAGCTTCTTCTAAAACAACAGCAAAGGGTAATTTTCTTCTTGACTTCAATTTATTGGGAATCTGACTTAGTTTGTTGTCGGTGTTATACATGCCCGTTGTTGTATTGGATTGCTATTTAATCAATGTTTCTTGTAATATTGGTTATGCTGAGTTCACCATTAGCTAATGAATGAGTGATGTTGGATCTTAGTCAAAATTAACGCTTGTAAGTATTCATTTGTAGGTATTGCTGGGAAGATCAGATGTTTCTGGTTGGGGAGCATTCTTGAAGGTAATTCCAGAATATATTAATTTTTGGGCATGATTCCTCTCTCTCTCTCTCTCTCTCTCTCTCTCTCTCTCTCTTACCTCTCTCTCTCTCTTTCTCTCTCTCTCTCTCTCTTACCTGATTTGTGCTTACCTTAAATGACGATACTTCAGAATAATGTGGGCAAACATGAATACCTTGGAGAGTACACTGGCGAACTAATATCACACCGTGAAGCTGATAAGCGTGGCAAGATCTATGACCGGGAGAATTCTTCATTTCTCTTTAACTTAAATGATCAGGCATGATATGTTAAATTTTGGATGATGTCCCATAATCTCCTTCTCTGAAAAAGAAAAAATGAAAATAAAAGAAACCATAAATGAGGCTTTTTTCTTGTGCGCAGTTTGTTCTAGATGCTTATCGGAAGGGTGATAAATTGAAGTTTGCCAACCATTCTCCCGATCCTAACTGTTATGCTAAGGTAACTAGCTAGTATAAGTATTGGACATGGCTGAACACTATAATGGAGAAGATTTTAGTTTTCTTTTACATAAATATTGTCCAATGTTGTCTAATTAATCTTACTAGACATGCTATAAAATAAACGAATTCTTATTACTAAAGTATGGGATTCTCCAATTTTCTGTATTCGCCAATTCAGGCCTTATTCATTTAGTATTTCCATTGGTAGGTCATTATGGTGGCAGGAGATCACAGGGTGGGTATATTCGCAAAAGAACGAATTTGTGGAGGCGAAGAACTCTTTTACGACTATCGTTACGAGCCGGATAGAGCTCCTGCTTGGGCAAAAAAACCCGAGACATCTGGTGCTAAAAGAGAAGATTGCGCTCCTTCTAATGGTCGTGCGAAGAAGCACACCTAATCAATCAGTAATTTATTTCGTCAAGATTTCATTTTGTTATTCTTTTCCTCAGAAACGTCGTCCCTCATTCGCCTTCTGGCTGAACTAATCATTTAGTTGCTGGAGATACCGTCAATAGACCATCTCCAGAGTAACTTAACAAGATTTTTTTTGACCGTGGCTGAGTGAATTCATCAGAGCGGGAAAGAATACAAGTGTAGTTTATGCTTCCATTTCTTCAATTAAAATTTTCATGTAAAATGGTCTCTCATCGAACAATTCTTTTACTGAATCTTGTTAGGAAAAAGAATTTACTTTGACTTGGAACTTTTGCGGTAACACAATTCTTAATTTATGGAACCCACAATTATCTTATTCTGGTTCATGTTTGCATTTTTTCTTGAATAATATTATCTTGCACTCGTCTAGCTGGTCAAATCTGATATGTTCAATTAAATGAATAATGTGATTACGCATTTAAGTGGATCTATCATTTAATGTCATAGAATAGTCGCTTAGACCGATACTTGACTTGTGATGAATAACATTAATCTTTTTCTTTGTTATACTATATAATTCTTCTCTAAATTGAATAGCATCTTCCCTGACAGCCCACCTCATTAATGTTATCTAATACTTCTTTCTCACGGCATTCCCAACTGATTGGAAAATGTTATTTCAGCCGTTAAAATTAGCTTGCGACTCTCACGTGATATCTCCTAGTTGGGTAAAAATGTCAGAACTCATTTTTAGTTTAAAGGGATAGTGCCACTTGTACACCCTTTTGTACACATGCTTAACATTATCATTGTTGTCAAGCAACGATTAGTTGATTTTTTTATTTTTTTCTAAATCGTCTAATGATGCATTGTCACGTGAAGAGTATAAAATTTGGTGTACATTGTGGTATACACCAAGCATGAATTATTGTAAAAATCTCCAATAGGCTGCCGTTTTTAAATCACTATTTTCTGGCCTCAGAATCCGTACGCTTCATTAGACAGTCAGTACATTGGAAATTTTTTCCTCATGTGTTGCCGTGTTATATGCTGATTTAACAGCTGAACTAATGTATTCCGGTCTGTTGTAGATGAGGCATGCACACAGCACACTTTTGAACTTGGATATTACCAATGTTTTTAAAAATGGGTTTTTGTGTTGGTACCCCGGATGACAGTCTTTTCATAGGAGAGGGACCGCGATTAGATGTACACATAGTAAAACTACACACCGGATGACAATCTTTTCGGACCACGATTATCAACTCTAGATGTATAAATAGCAAAACTCTTTAAAAATTGATATGTTCGTGGATTAGAAAGGGGAATGGTTTTTGGGTGGTGCTCATAAATTTGAATTGGTGAAACTGGAATGGTCAACAATTTTCATAGAATTAGGTGAGTTGGCTAATTTTTGTGTAATTTTTTAAAATATGAATTTTTCTGCCTATATGGTTTGGCTTTTGGCCTGATTCTCCATTTCATTGGTCGAACTTTGTTGGTTCTAATTACATTGAATATCACAATTCAAATGTTGGGACTGCAGCTGGAATATCATATATATATTTTTATTTTTTTTGTGAGTTTTCTTGATCCCTATTCCCTATCTACTTAAAAATGTCCCTTGATAGTTTTCTCAGGCGAGTATTCAATTTTCCAAATTTTTAATAGAAAAGAATACAGGTCACGTCTTTTTTCGGGTGCTAAGCCTGATAGCACTTTTGGTCATGCCTGGTTTGATTTCCATTTTTTTAAATATATTTTTTTCTTTTTCAATAATATATTTTTCAATAAAATAATATTACACGCAATTTAGAAGCTTTTTCTTCATTTTTCATCAATCTACTATCCTAAATTGCATTTTACTTAAAAAATGGGGTTCAAAAAGGCCCAATTTTTTTTTGACGAATGCAGGGTTTTACTCGTCCTTGTTTATTGGATATCAGTGCATCTCTTATCTCGGAAAAAATCGTATTTACCTCTTTACAAAATAAGATTTCAAAATATACTGTGTTATGTATTAATACTTAAAAAAATATTGTCTTACATGTGAAATATCTTAATAAATACTATATTCCAAAATTGGATCTCATTAATTGAATTTTTTTGAATTAATTACTCATTACGCCTGTCATTTAATATCTCAGAATCTTAGGCTGTTACTGAAACATAGATTTTACTATGGGATTACATGAACACACGATATCACATTGCAATGTGAAACTATGAATGTGAATGTTTTTTTTTTTTATTCCAGATTTCGTGCATAAATGGATTCGTTGAATGTAAGAACAGAGCAGATACGATAGGTTCAAAGAATGATGCTGGAACTTCTTATGCGAGGATTATATTTGTTCATTTCCCTTTTCCTCCAACTAAGAATGAGAGTTTGTTGTAGAATCCTGATTCGACTTGCAATGAAGAGGAAGGTGAAGATGAAAAATCCTCAGTCGCTTGAGGGGTAAATTGTAAGGGCATGTTTGGTGGAGTAAATTTAGTTGCCATTTTTTTTTATGACTCGGGTTTCCATGTTTCGCCCGACTAATCATGAGGAGTGACGGTCTTCTCCCCGGTTCGCCACCCGAATTAATCCGGACGCAGTCACAGCTTATACACATATTTAATACTATTAGAAGTTGGGTTATTTTTTACATTTCAATTTTACTTAAATTTTATAGTAATTATGGTATAAAAAAGTGGTAAAATGTATTGTATGAATATTTTTCAAATATTAGGTAGGTGGGGCAATTTCCACTTCTTATTTTAGCTGATATTTTTGTTGAAGATTAATCTCCTCAAGAAAATCTTTTAGCTTTTTGAATCGTGTCTTTGATTATAAAATGAAAAATTATACACTAAATTGAATATATTGCGATTTTAGCCTGAAATTATTTTCTTGTGTAATTTTATTTAAGAATAATCTACAAACATTAAAAAAATAAAAATAAAGAAGAGCATGCAATTTCCATGAGTTTAAATTATTTTTCAATAAAAGAAGCTGCATTCTCAACTTGTCAAAGTACGAGATACTTCTATCAACGACATAGAGAAATTCGTAAATTGTTCGATAAATGTAATGATAGATCAAGTTAACTCCAAGTTCATTAAAATAAACTTAGTGCATAGTCGACCGTTATCCTTCCATCGCCTCATCAAGTAACTTGAACTTTCGAACTTTGCACAATATATAAATAAAGAAAAAGTCACAATCCACACAACCTTGGTATTTATCTATTATATTTAAGCAGAAAATGTACCTTATATTATAAATTTCACTTGTTTCGTTTACTGAAGTTCCCAGTTTACTGCATTATTTGCACGGTTGAGAAGTTATACCGAGTAAAACAAAATCAGGATCAATTCCTTGAAGCTCCCATTTCAAAATCAGTAATTGCAAAAATGTCCATAATTTTCTGCAAAATTTAGCTGGCCATGAGATTGAATTCTGAAGAATTCTTTTTGCCAAGAAATCCATGTTCCAAGATTTTCTTCTTCAATTTCTCGAATGACTAGAAAAAAGTGATTTTAAGTGAGCATGGGCGGCCGTTGGCCGTCGATAGCAATAAACTATTAAGAGCTCATTTGATGTCCATTTTTGTAAAAAAGAATACATTTTAGAATAATGATTTAATGGAGAATGTGTATTTAAAAATAAGGAAAAGTTTTGAATTTAAGTGGAATATTATCTTATTGGAGATTGTGTGGTTGAAAAGAAGAGAGAAAAATATATTTTGAAAAAAAATGGGAATCAAAACCTAAAATGTAAATATAAAAATTATTTTGTTCACATTGAACATATATAATTTTTTATACAAATTAAAAATACTCATCAAATGACATTATGACCAAATTATAATTCAAAGGTAGAGTTCGAATTCGAATTTTTACAATTGCATTA
>CAIGRK010416723.1:0-10860 GCA_903798315.1 Fraxinus greggii | reverse complement strand
TTGAGTTGCTATGAATTCCGGGGGGCATGGCTTTGTTTCCAGCAGGTATTCCTCGAGATGGTGGCCTCTAACTATTGGCATTATCATGTTTTGCTATAGCAGGAAATTATCCTTATTCAGCTTCACGGAGGGAGTCTGCGTGAGGTTCAATCCAAATGGAGAAACTTGATTCACTGCAGTTTGTACCGAAGCTGTGGTATTTAGCTCAATGGAGATAGCTGGGTTTGTTGAACCGGCGTTGGCCATTAGCTCTGATACCAAGTAAAAATTGGGAGCTGAATATTGTTGAAAGAAAAGCTTGATTGATCATTTCATTCATAGTGGTATATATACAGCTTATGATTTATAATTTGTTACAACAAGATGGAAAAGAATATACTTCACTACCCTACAAGAATGTGACAAGTGTCTAACAGATTATATTCAAATCTCAACAAAATCTGCAAAGTAAATTCTAGCACTAAATGTNTACCGAAGCTGTGGTATTTAGCTCAATGGAGATAGCTGGGTTTGTTGAACCGGCGTTGGCCATTAGCTCTGATACCAAGTAAAAATTGGGAGCTGAATATTGTTGAAAGAAAAGCTTGATTGATCATTTCATTCATAGTGGTATATATACAGCTTATGATTTATAATTTGTTACAACAAGATGGAAAAGAATATACTTCACTACCCTACAAGAATGTGACAAGTGTCTAACAGATTATATTCAAATCTCAACAAAATCTGCAAAGTAAATTCTAGCACTAAATGTATTGTTATGTCTATGGTCCAATCCTAACATTGAAACTTTAATTTTGACATCTTAGAATTCGCTCCTTACAGATTAGCTTTTCGAAGGAGATTGAATTGAGAGGCTTTGTTTTGCACGGTGCAGTAAATTTTCAGTAACCTTCTCTATCCTCTTTCATTGGCCAAATTAGGTACTCTTTGTTTACAGAATGGAGTAAAGTGGGTGAATTCTTGCCATAAAAGTCGAATCCATATAAAAGAATAGATTGAATTACAAAGGATACAAAACATGTATCAATGGTTACATACAAGATCTACGATAAAAAAGGCAAATAAATGACCCCCGTCAAAAAAATGGTGCTCTCGTACATCGTGCATTCATGTGATAATAAGAAGGTTGTTTTCATATCGGCCGTTGTGAGTGATGGGTCGCAGAGGATCAACTTTCCATGTGCCATCAACGATAAACTTAATCTGCAAACGTCATAGGTACACATGAATGTCCAAAAACAAAGACCAACATTGGCGAGGAGTGTTCATGAACCAACCTCGTATCTACCAAGATACAACTTCAGGCACACAAAAAAGAAGCCTGTTTTCGATTTCTCCATCTTTCTCTGCAATTCAATACTGCACTCATTCTACCAATCGAGAATCCAAAATCGAATTGAAATGTTTGCATGCTAATTTTCATGTTTTTCTCTTCTACTGTCACGTAGATAGAGAAAATCGTAACAAAATTTCACGCACTTGAATCCAAATAATGCAAAAAGGTATTTTCTGCAACAACCAAACATTAGTACCAAATACCTACTATACATTGTAGAAAATACCTCACCTGAGTTGTCCAACCGTCAAATGAGCCAGCTAAGAGAACCTCTGAAGCTGATTTTGGCCAAACTATGCACACAGTACGAAGAAGTTGCAAAGCTCTACGGGCACTGTCTATCCTCTTCTGCTTCTCTTCCAACTTTTGTGCGTCACTGAAATTTTATGGAAGGGATATTACTATTATGGATTAGACCTTAATCCTCTGAGAAACAAATAACACAGGTTTACAGTTGTGTTTTGCCCTCAATGCTAGAACTATTTTCACTCATCACCTCAAATTTTTCATTACAATGAGGGGGGGAATACACAGTATTTTGCACACCCCTCCATGCCTTTTCTCATTCAAAAATGGCTCCCTCATATTCCTTTATATAACATGGGAAACTGGGGAAACTAATACAAAATATGAATGCCCAACAACAACAAAGTGCTAATGAAGTAAACACTTGGGATCCACACTGTCTAATTAAGCAAGTTGCTCAAGAGATAGATTTCATTAAATGAATAACATACGTTATTGCTAATGTCATTTTCCCCTCTAATACAGCTAGCTGGGCTCGAATTGAACGCAGTCTTTCCTGGGAATTCATGAGCTCATTCTCTTGGAACTCCCATGCATCGGAAACCATCTGCAAGTCACTAGAGGAGCTTCCAGCAACCTGATGACAAACATAGACATTGACTGAAAAAGTCACAATAGAGCATTTTACAGGTAAGTAGAAAAAATTGAACTGTTTTTTCTTTAACAGCAAAATGTGCGCCACAATGTAGCATATATGGAATGCTTATTCCTGCAATAACTAGTTTTCTTAGTCATCTTATTTTCCTTTTAGACCATATTTAAAGAGAAAAACAATTGATTCATTCCTAACCAAGATATGGCAAAATATGCTCGTAATAAAGTTCCATTTTTATTCAATTGACTATTGTGCATGCACAAATTCTGGGCATCCAACAAATCATGGTAAAAAGAGGTATAGACAAGCGAATCACAGAAATCAGGCATGCCTACCTCTTTTGCTATATACCCCTCTTTCTTAGACCTCAAGAACTGAAGAGTTGTGGTTAGTTTCAACTCCATATAATCACGTCGTGTTTGCACTTGATTTTGATTGCTTCCTTTGTGACAACCCAAAACTTCAGCATACTCCTGTGAGACTATCGTTCTTTCATTAATAGAAGCTTCTTCATTTCTTTCCACTTGATTTTCGCTCAAAGAAATGTCAGCAGCTGCACATTTCTGGGAGTTAAACACACTGACAACCAAGGTGGTGAAATATAAAACATCATAAATGACTAGAAATGTAAAACCAGGTACCTTCAAATTCTCCGAAGCCTGCTTGCCGACTGCCCCAAGTTCTCCACATTTCTGGCTCATTAGTTGGACTAATCATTCCACCTGGATTATCCAACATGCCTTTGTGGGCAAAATCTGATGTAAGTCTGATGTTTTTTCCAGGATCAGCAATGTCTTTACAGTTTAAGAACACCACATAGCATGTTTCAGAATGCAGAAATACAAAATAAATTAAGACGAATAGATCAGGAACAATTACACGTTTAATTATGATAAAATCCAACCTTTTGTATTCTTCTCTCTCTCTTTTGGGGTTCAAAATCCATGCCAATCCAATCATATAAAAAATCCAATAAGCAAACGAACTATACCGAACATGTTAGTTCAAATTCAACAAACTGACTTACCCACATCTACAGAGGTTTCCACATATCTGCTCTTCTCTCGTTCATCTTTACTTGAAGCATAAGTTCCAAATCCATAGTTCCCCAAATTAATTCCAAAATCTTCATTCCTCTGTTTCTCCAATCTACTCAGTATACCCTCAATCCCAGCATCTTCCTCAGCCCCGATTTCCCTGGGACGGGAAACAAATAAAATTCTGAATAAGTACTATTTTCAATAAATTTATTATGTGATGAAGGTAAAAGATTTTATAGCCAAAAGTGTTCAACATCTATAATTATATGACTAGTTTTTAGCGAACAATTCCACGAAAATTCATTTAAATGAAGTAAATACATCCAAAGAGACTGGATATCTCTGTACTCTACTACATATTGGTCTGTTCAAGAGAGAACATCAACACTATAAATCTTAAACTAACAAATAAGCTATTAGGAGAGAACAAAATAATGGGAGCCAATATCTACTCATTACTCGTATGAAACAAAGACAAACCAGACATAAATGAAGCACATTATCAAGATAACTTCCAAAATAAAAACCTCACAGTGATATACCCGAGGACGGCCAAGCCAGTTGCCTAGAATTAAAATCAGTTTCTCCCCAAGAAGAGCTCTCGCTACAACTCTCCACTCTCCTCTGAAACTCCTCGGTCTTAAAATCTGCATCTTCATCAACATTTTCACCCTCCCAACCGAGAGAATACCACCCACCTTTCTTCTTTATAGCCTCCACCAAATCCATTCTTCCAGCTTTGAGCAACTCTTCCTCTGTCGGAAACATCGACGGCTTCTCCGATTTCTCCATAAACTCCATTATCTCCGCCTCCAATTCTGCGTCTCCATCACTCTCTTTCTGCCAAAAGCACCTAAAACTCCCGTTACTACCTTCAATTTTCCTCAACCTTTTCCCTTCAAGAAGTCGCAAAGAACGGCTAAAAATTACAGCTTTTCGGTACCTTTGAAGCCTTCTTTTAGGATTGCATACACAAAATTGAGAAGGGGTAACTAGATAATTCAAATGCAACAAGGGGTGGTGGGATTTTGTAATGTGGGCACGAGTTGTGATGAGTGTAAACATCGTTCAGGCATTTCTTTGAACACAGTGTGTATATGAGTTCAACAAACGCGAATTAAAGAGGCCGATTGCAAAAAAATAAATAAATAAATAATTGGAGGAAGAGTGAGATGAAAGATGAAGCAACGAACAAAAGCGTGGCGTGCATTAATGGAGGATTACTTGAGTTTGCATGTGTGTAATTAATTAATTATTGCTTAATCTACTTCTTACAATAAAGTAATTTAAGGTGGTGTTTGGCAAAAGAAAAATCTATCTTTCTTGGCATATTATAAGTTTTTGGGATTTTACCTATGTCAATTGTATCATTTAAATGCTATTCAATCTTGGGGAGTCGTTCCCTTGTGTCATTATTAAAATTTACGCTTTCATCTTAATAGGTCAACGTTATTAAGAAGAACAATTCAAGTCTTTTTATGTTGGTTAACATTTTCATCTTCATTCAACGTGTGACTATCTTTAACACACTTCTATAGATGGTGGCTTGTCTAAACAGAATAATCTTGAAATTTAAGTCTCATTTGAGTCTTAGTCGGTTTAAATTGATCATCGAAACTTAATAAACTATAATATCAAGAAATGATTTTAGACTTCGAAAATGAGAGAATGAATGACCGCCAAATCTTAAAATGCCTCCTGCAAACCACCGCAGTCTCGATTATGTTATTTACTTAGAACCAATTTTGAGCAGCAGAAAGCCTTCTCTATTAGGTTATTTCTCTTGAACGCATCGTTTCTTGAAGTTGCATATATTGGAATAAACGCAATAAAGAAAGTTTGGAAAATATAGAACTTGAGATGAATTCAACAGAAATGACTCGATTTTATTTTTAACTTTGTTAATCTCCATCAAAACACAAATGTGGTCTAAAGGTTGGAAACCCTATTGGAAATCTGAGGGTAAGTTCTCTTTACCATTTTCAAGTCGTTTTCTTTTTTCGATTTTTCAAAATAGTGAAAATGCGTTTATGAAAACAAGCTAAAACTTTACAAAGAAAACTCAAAACGATAAATTTGTCGTTTTGAGTATTTTCACTTATAATCAAGTCAGAATTTTCAAAACGCATTTTGAGTGTTTTCAAAATAATTTTTCAAAATGATAAAAAGAACACATTTTCAACAATCTCAAAATGGACACCCAAAATACAAAATTCAAAATGAATTCAAAACTCAAAACTAAAATACAAAGAAAACAACCCCTAAAACTTTGCAGTCTTTCCAATTGAATTACAACACTATATACATAAATAAATTATAGTAATTAGTAGTTTGGATGGGGGTATTGGGTACATAAAGAGACAGGTTGGCGTGGATAAAATTGGTCAATATTTGAATTTGGATTGGGTAAGAAAAAGGGTAAAGCGACTTGGTATTTTCTCGTCTTTTCTCAGATAATTTATAGTGCTTAGGAAAAGATTGTGACTTATGTGGACCATGTTTCATTGGCCCAAGTCAATTTCGTGAACTTCGTGTTACTTTTTCGCTCAGGTACAAATTTAATTTATCCTTTTTATTTTGACTATGTTGGGAGCAGTTGCTCTTTCGATTCCTTCCAACCCATTAAACTCATCCTCGTTAACCAAGAAATTTTGAAAAGAGGTGAGATTGTTTACGATTGTTATGGATTAACACACGTTATAATAGCTCAAATTAAGGAAATTTGGGTTAAATGTATATTATTAAAAAAATCCAAAAAGAAGACAACTTCTATAAATTTGAATAAAAAAAAGGACACATAATTCTGCAAATTTTAAAACAAAACAGGATATGTAGAGTTTTTTACATATATGACTCAGTTCATACTTGATACAAGATGGTGTTAATAATTATCCACGATGGTCGGCTGCTTGATATGCACCCCCGTAGAGCATCACATCACAGGTTGCCTATCACCTTAAGGCCGTCGATCCCCACGAAGCCCTCTACGTTCACATAGGCGTCTACTTCAAAGAGGTCGTCGACCCTCATGTGGCCCTCTACATTCACACCGTGCGGCCAATGCTATATTTAATCATAAAAATAACAATGAGTTGGACGAAAACTACCCAACAGCAAACATAGGCATAACCAATCACTTGACGGGTGGGGGTCACCACGTTAGAACATGAGGCAAGTTGGAAGGCTTACGTGGGGACACGTGACACAATTAATCGTAGAACGGGGACACATCATCAGCTGCCTATAAATATCTCCAACGTGAGAAAAGGTATTTTTTCTTGGAACTCTTACTGCACGAAATTCAGTTATATTCTCTTTAACCGAACACTAATTTTCACGCTGGAGGTACAATAGGGGAGAAAGCCCCGACCTCATTCTGCAGGTAGCATACACTTCGGTTCAGTCGGCATACCATCCTCGTCAGAGAGAACACCGTCCTCGTCAGGGAGGACACCGAAGTTATCTCACTACCATTTGAATACTTTTGTCAGATTTACTAGATTCAATTAAAAACCAGCGTTGCCAACCCTTTTAGCGTATCCTCAAGTCAAGCAAAATTACATTCTAAAGTGACTGCTACGATCACAAAATTGACGGATTAATCTAAAGTAGACATGAATTACATAGATGCAGGAATAGAATCGAGGCCATTCGATCTCCATAATTATAGGGATATCATATACATATAAGTGTTAACTGTATATTTATGTTTCGTTAATTTTCAGAACTTTTTATTGAAAAGAATTTTTTTATAAAGTTAAAGGCACAAAATATAACTCATGTTTGTCTACCATTAATCTAAAATATTGTTTGCTACAGTAAGATTCTCCACCGCACATTCACTTAATAAAATGTTCTACACACAAACAAATAAAGTTGCTTTAAATTTCAACCACACATTCTCCAAAAAATACTATTCATTACTCCCAATAATGGGAGACAAACAAACACATCAGAGAGAGAGAGAGAGAGAGAGAGAGAGAGAATCGTATGTATGTGTTATCTGAATATAAATGTCACCATAATTATAGGGACATCAGACACATATAATCCATAAGTGATTCTATTGCATGTACATTGTGATTGACATTAAATTTATCATATCTATTGATTTTAACTACACTTATTCAAATCAATGCACAATTTTCTACACATCACACAATGTCAAACTTCATGTACACTATAAATGTACAACTAATTTAATCCATAAGTGTTATACGAATATATTTATGTTTCGTTAATTTTAAAAACTTTTTGTTGAAAATAATGTTTTTTATAAAGTTAAAAGGGACAAAATTTGAGAGAGAGAGAGATTTATTGTCCAACCCACACAGTATAGCCCATCTAAAATCTATACCCAATAAAAAAAGGAAAAAAAAAAAAAGAGAGATGATATGTCCACCAAAAAAATTCAAAAATTGTAAAACAATATTGAAAGGAAGTACTAGGGGTGGACATGATTTATTTTGATTTTGATTTCAAGAGAATCGAGCTGAACTATGAACCAATAATTTTTTATAATGGAATTAACGTTTTTCTAAGATTTGGAACCGAACCGAAATTGAACCATCGGTTTTGGCTTGGTTTAATTTGGTTATGATTCCATTATTTAAATGTTTAAATGATAAATACAAATAAAAATATATCATTATATACATAAGTTGGTAATACGTGTGAATCAGAAAAAATAAATATCAAACATTTAGTAAATTCAACTTCAAATTATCAATCATCAAATAAAATATTGTGTAATAAAATTCATTCACAAAATTCCAAATTAACAAATAAAACATAGTCATAATTTGAATATATAAACATCAAATTCCATCCACATACAAAATATTTTTTTGATAATGATGATTCACTAATGTAGACGAATTCGTTACTTACAAACGTTGAATTCTTTGTGTGATTCACTGATGAGTGTATGTGTGTGTGTGTATTATTAAAAATTAAGTTTGGTTCTTGGTTCTAATTCTAGTTCTAGAATTGGAATCAAACCAAAACCAGAACCAAATGATTCTTGGTTCTAACAACAAAAATCATTAATTTTTTTCGTAGAACCAAATTAAGTTGTGCAATTCAGTTCGATTTTGATTTGATCTGATTTAGTTTGATCATTTTGTCCACCCTTGAGAAGTGCTGCAATTAATAATTTATGTAGTGTCATATCTAGCTAAAAAGAATTTGGCATTTTGTGGAATGAATGAGAGGCCCTTTGAGGATAGTAATGTTATTTCTTTAGGACTAATTGAAATGATTGAAAAGTGGCATCCCGTAATGAAGATCTTGGGTTTAAAGTAAGTGAATTATTTTTTGGCTTCTGAAATCAAAAGCACAATTATTTAGAAAATCGAAGAAGCAAAACATTTTTCTTTTATATTTGATCTTACTCTTGACGAAAGTTACCGAAAATAAATCTCATCGATATTAAGACGTGTATATGTTTCTAATAATCCAATTACAATACAAGAATGTTTTTTGAATTTCTTAGAAGTGGATGATACAACTGGACATACTTTTTGAAGAATTACAAAATGCTCTAGTAGCGCTTAATCTTGACATTAACGATGTAAGATTACAAATATATGATAATGGCCCTAAATAAGAGGCACAAATGTGTAAATAATAATTAAAAAAAAAACTATTAAGCCCTGTTTGATTTGGTATTATTTTCCATGAAAGATGGTAATTAAATTTCATTTCCATCTTTTTGCATGTTTGATTGACTAAATATTTTATGGGATTGGTCTTCCACGTTTTCTTGGTTTTTGAGGACAATTTTTTTTTAAAAAAAATTTGGCAATGAAAACGTATTCTATCTTCAATTGTAACAAATTATATCCATTTAATGGATAATTTTCCTGAAAAACAAAGCCAAACGAATATCAATAGATCCAAAATTTCAATATTTTCTTGGTGAAAAATTATATCAATCAAACACAATTAATTGACAATTCCCAATAAAACAAGTTATAGACAATTCAATTTCCTGAAATTCATTTTCTTTCTACCCAATTTTATTCTTGCAATCAAATTGACCCTTAGATATTAATCCTAGAGCATCCTATACGTTATGTGGATGTCATAGTTTTAATTTAACATTGTCTTGATGACAGGGGCAGATTTACAGTGCAGGCAGTGGGATCTCCTGCCCCCACAATAAATTTGAAAATTCAATATTTTATCCAATTTTTTTCTTTTAAATTTTCGAAAAACTCTTTGTAGTTTTCAATTTGTGCCCCCACAATTAAAATTTTATGTAATTTGCCCTCCACAAATCTAATCTTCTAGCTCCTCCCGGTGTTAAAGCAAAGAAGTTTTTGGAGATGTACAAAACTATTTTTAACTTTTGTTTTAACTCGAAAATAGACATGAAAATTTTTGGAAGACAGTGTTAAAAGTTAAAACTAATGTTAAACCGTTGACGCTACACGGTGGAAAAGTCATGCTATTAGTGCTTGTTCGTTAGAGATTAAAAGTCAATTAAAATTGAAAATATAGCCGTTATTGGGTTCCACTCGTCTAATAAAAGTAAACAATAACGGCTAATTTTTCAATTTTAATCCGATTTTAATCTCTACCGAACATGCCAATTTCAAGTTTTTGAATTAAGTGAAGCTTTACTTGAACTAACTGCAAATGAAAATGATAAGGACTTAAGAGGTATCAATCAAATGCTTTAGCAACCCTTCATTGTTGGGAATTTTGAATTTTTGGTAGCTACGATTATATAGTACGAGATATGTTATATATGATGTTAACTTAATAAACAAACACTTACAATTTAATAATATATGCTTATTGATATTGCTATGAGGAAGTGAAAATGCTATTCATCATCAGGGGTGCTTTGCACCAATTTAAGTGGCAATTAAATAGTATTAAATGATAAATTTATTTAAATACAAAGTCAAATGATCATTTTAATTGAACATATCAAATGTGACCACCTAAAATGGTGTTGAGCACCAATAGCACTAGATATCACTATTTTTTTTTAAAAAAAGTATAGGGACACTGGATTCAATATTGCTATTGAATTTGATTGAAAATGGCTTCACTAATTTCTAGGTGTGATTATAAACCAGTATAAAATAAGAAAACTAAAGCTTAGTTTTAACATCAACATTATATTCTTCTATTGTCGTGCAATTTTATATCCCTTTTCATCTCAACACTGTGTCATTCTCAGGTTATCTAAATTTAAAGGAAAAAATGATCAAAACTCTCCTACCGTTTCAACGTAGGAATGACAACAGAGCGGGTCGGAGTTGAGGCAACGTCCCTCGTCCTGCCGGATAATTTCTAGCCCCGTACTTGCCCCGTTTACTACCATTTTTTTTTCTTTTTAAATAAATTTTTGGTGATTGATTTTATTGCCCCCGTTCATTAAAGTAAGATAATAATATATTTTTTAAATTTTTATTTATTTTAAAAATTCAAATTATTCAAATATATTTGATAAATTAAGGTTTTTATTGGTTGTCATGTATTTTAAAATAATTCAGTCGCCCTCTTTTTTATTAGAACTAATGAAAATTTATGAAATTTTCCATTTAAAGTATTGAATTTAAAAA